>VYZS01083778.1:0-14934 GCA_013400695.1 Neodrepanis coruscans | reverse complement strand
TTTTCCTTAGACAGAACACCATTTTGGCATCATAGTTTGTGCAGTCTCCTTTCATAACAGAAGAACCTAGAGACTGGTTAGAGTGTGTATTGTAGAGATGGATAGGCAATTTGTATCTGTCTGCATACTGTCTCTTTGTGCTTACAATTGTCATGGGATAATGATTTACCAAAGATCCCAGAACTCAGCCTGAAAGCTGTTTGTACTGTGACTTTAGATTGTTAGAATTTTCTTAAGAAATTAAAGTCTACTTATCAGCAGAAGGCTGGATTAACAAACAGAGTCAAAACTGCATGAGCTGTATCTCTAAAGATAAGCTCCCTGATACTGCCTGTATTATTAACTGAAGTTCTAACCTGATGTATACTAGAGAAGTCAAACATGATTTTGTGGTGAAGTTATCAGCAAAAGCAACAAGTAAAACTTTGTAGTTTTCATGTACCTTGGTCCTCACTCTTTTTTTATCCCCAACAGAATCTAAGGCTCTGGCCATCACCTCCAAGGCTCCTCCAGCAAAAGATGGTGCCCCTCGGCGATCATTGAACTTGGAGGACTACAAAAAGAGACGGGGGCTTATTTGAGCATGCCCACTCTGCTGCTTCTGATCCTGCATGCTCCATGATGATGTCCTACCTTTTCTTCCTCCCTTTCAGTTCTCCCTTCTGGGTTGGAGCAGCAATGGAGCTGGGAAGAGACTCTTTAAAACTGCCAGTCATCTGTAACATAAACCATTCAACTATTTACTGTATAGACCTCCCTTCTTGCCCTTTCCTCCTGCTCCCCTCACAAATGTGGATCTGTGCTTTTTGGGGTTTTCCCATTTCTTTTAGTTTGAGTTTTGTTTTTATTTTGTTGATGCAGCTCGTTGGTCCACTCTGTGTTCAGTATTAGCCTGAGGTCTGGATTTCCATAGGAATCTCTTGGCAGTCACAGAATCAGCACTTGGTGATCTCCCCTTACATACCACCACAGGCACGGTGAATAAACATTGGCGCAAGACCTTTGTGGTTGGAAGGTCATCTGCACTTTCTTCCTCTTCTTCCTCCTTCATCCTGGCTTTGGAGAAGGGAATCTTCAAAAACTGGCCTAGGTTCAAAGTGTAAATTTTTTGGGGGGGTTGTGTGACATTTTTTCAGGTGTTTTTTATCATTTTTAAGCTGCAGTACTATTTGTATCCGTCTGTCACAGTTCTTTACGGCTGTTTTGAATTTCTACCAGCTGTACTTGAGCATCTGAAATTGCAAGAAAGAAACTCATTAAATGTGATTCTTACTAAAACGGCTTGGCTGATATAGCTGTTCAACTTCCCGTTCCCTTTTTTAATTACACTTAACTGGTGAGAAAGAGGTACTCAGCTCTTCATGTGGGGCTTGTCATCCAAAGCACATCCAGAGCCTCCAGCTGTAACTGGGTGAAGTAGCTTTTTTGTGGGATGACCCTGGGGTGCTCATCAATTGGGCTTCAATTTCTTCTCCAAGCCTTCAATATTACGTATTTGTTAAGACATTATGTCTTCACTGGTCTCCAGCTCACTTTGTTTCTTGCTTTATGAACCATTTAAATGGGGCTTCTATAAAGAAACAAAAAAATTAAACAAAAAAATGAAAAATGAAAAATTCATATTGTGTGGAAGGGGAAGGACATAATAGAAAGGTCAGTTGGTAATGTACAAGAAGTAGCTGATGCACATGTTCCATATATAAACTGGTGCAAGTGGAGTGCAACATGACCACAAGATTTGTATGGCTTTATGGAATATTTGACTGGACACAAGTTGACAGCTAAATTATCACTCAGGTGTAAAAACAAAAAAAAAAAAATATCAAGTGTAAATATAAGCGACATTTAACGAAGAACTTTTCCAAACAAGATACAACTGAATATATGAAACTAAGAACTAAATTAAAAGAGAATTGGAAGTCTTAAAAGGTTAGAGGCCCTCGTTCAGGTAAGCGTGCAAGCACATGCTTGTTCCTACTCAGGCCAGTACGTATCCAATAACTTGAGCACTGAACTGGATAGGAATGTATTTGGGGGACCCTGAAGAGGGAAAATGCTGATGCTCTTCTTGTGTCAGAGCATTACTGTTTTTCTGAAATCATGCACTGGTTACATTTTAAACCTGTGTTTGATACTTTCTTGTTGGATTCTTAATGAAACTTTAATCTAGTTCTTATTTAACTCTCTTTTCATTTTTTTAACAGTAGCTTTAAAGAAACATCATGTAATTGTGTGCAGATTGATTCTATGAACCGTGTATAAAAAAAAAAATCAACCTATGAAGCAGCTCTTGCCTATCATGTAAACAAATAATTAGAAATGTTTCAATACTTATTTACCGAATAGTCCATAGTTCTAGGACACATGGATTATTTTGTAAATATGTAATCATAGACTGCTTTATTTGATGGCCTATTTTAGCAGCTTCTCTGGAGTTGTAGTAGGCTCTCACATATATGTACTTTTAACTTTTTAAGATTGGATTTATGGGATCTACAGTCATAACTTCATAGGAAACATTGTGATTCACTGTGTGGATATGCATTTGATATGATTTTGTTTTTTTCAACAGCTTCAGTGATGTTACAGATTTGTAATAAAAAAAAATCTAAGATCACTTTGCAAAAGCCAGTTTTCAAAATAATCACACTCCAATACTCTGCAGAAATAATTGCCAAATCAAGCAATCAAGGAACAGATTTTTCCACAAAAATGCCTCAGAGTTCTGAGATGAAGTGACAAGTGGTTTCTAAAGGTTAACTCAAATACAAAAAAGTTAACTCAAATACAGTATTTTAATATGTTTGGCCTCGATGTATTGGTTTTATTTAACTTCTGCGCTTGGTAACATAAGAATGATCTGTACTACAGCCAAAATGTGGATGAGATCCATACAATGTTGCAAATGACTTTTAGTGGAGAATAACCTAAACAGAGGAGATGCAGTGAGTTTAGGATGCCAGTCGTAATGATGGACTGTGTCCTAATTATCTGCAACTACGGAACTGCCACTTACCCTCTCAGAGTCTCTGGATTTTGCTGTAATACTTTTTTTGAGAGGTAACAGTCAGTAAATTATCATGCAAACCTCTTGAGAATAATACATGAAGAAAGTACTCTTGAATAGTTACAGAATTGTATGAAAGCTGTAATCTTTTTTCCTTTAAGTGCATGTAAAGGTGAGTGACTACACCTCCCACTGGTTAGAGAGGGAGAGATTTGTTTACTTTGTTTCATTGGTGTCCTAGCATAGTTCATCACAATTGTACAGACTTCTATAAATAAAATTGGTTTGTTGGTTTAATGTTGATTGTTTATCCCTTGATCTGAGGTGTAAGGATTTCCTATCTGGAAGTTGGTTTTTTTTTTAGAAACTGGTACTTCACTCATCAGTCTGGATGATTAATACTAATACTGTAAAATAATTGATGAAAAGTAAGCCCTGTTTTGCAAGAGCAACTCTTAACTCCTGGATCACTCTCTAACATCCGAAGTTGGACCTTATCACTAGCATCAGATGGAGCCTCGTAGAAGCTCAGTTCACTTGCACCTCTGCTGCATCTCTCTTAAAAGACAAACTTCACTTGTTTTGTGGAAATCCAGACTAATTTTGTAATCAAAGATTTTAAAGTATACAGCTGAACCTAAAGAAGCTACTAAAGAATGAGGTGATGCAAGACTGTTCTCAGGGGATGCTTGGTGAGGGGATGAGATACAACAGGCATACCTTGAAACAGGGGAAGTTCTGTCAAGTAATAAGGGGAAAAAAAATCACCCTTAGGACAGTTATCTAGACAGTGTAGTAGGTTGCCCAGAGAGGGTTTTCTGTATTTATCTTGAGGTTTTCAAGAGAATGCTAGATTAAGCCATAAATAACATAATCCAACCTTGTAGCTTATCTAGCTTTGAGCAGGAAGGTGGACTGGAAGTCTCCCCAAGCTCCTGATGACCTGAATTATCCTATGATTCTATGAGCATTTTCATATTTCTTTTTCCAGTTTTTGTCTGCTCTGCAAGTACTGTCCCCTCCACACTCCATTCTGACATGCAACATGCAGAATTTGTCCCACAGACAGTACGATGAGAAGTGCGGGATTTCCTAACACAGACATCCTTTTGGAGAATCCTGGGTTGTGGACACCTATAGAATTCCTGCAAGGGCTATCTGTGAAACAAAATTGTTCTTTATAGATTAACCACTGAGTGGGATGGAAGACAGCCTTTTACAAGGTAAAGTGAAGAGCTGTTTTAAGAAAACTTATAGGAGTTACCCAGGTTGCCAAACAGGACTTGACTATTTGCAAATGAGAATTATAAAATATTTATTTGGTTATAGTCTGGCTTCTTTAAATATACAGTCCATGCATAATGTAAAGAGCAGTTCTACCAAAGCTCACTGCTGAGGTGAGCAGTGATTCTCTCCTTGGGAAAAACCTGGAATTTAACAACTGGTTCTTCCTAAATTTTGCATCCTGCATTCTAGTAGTCTGTGGCTGATAAAGTGTATTTTCTGTGAAGCCAATAATTTAATCTGAGTGTGATTAGATTGGGTAGAGCGTATTTAGGGTAGAATGTATTCTTCATCATTAATTTTGCACTCTGTCTTCAGTACTGAAACGTAAGAGTAATTATTTGAAATGAAAAAGGATAGTTTTCTTTTTAGAAGTGCTTGCACTTGGTTCCAAGGAGTGAACTGAACGCTTTAAGAGATTCAATACCCTTACTCAGTATGAAGAAAGGGAATCTATCAAAGAGGCTAGCTGCAAACTCTCTGCTCTTCTAAAACTATTTATATGCCTTTATGAGCTTTTGTAATCCCCTGAGAAGAGAAGAAAGACTGAGCCCTAGTGAGGGTGGGAAAGAGTCATAGCCTGGAAAACACTGAGAACCTCTGGTCCACGAGTTTGAAAACTATGCAAACTTCAAGAGACAATAGGCTGCTTTCTGATAGCTAGCCTTCCGCCTCAGCCAAATGTGGCACCTGGTTTGAGCAAACTGCAGTATTTTCACCCTTGTTGTAGAAAACCATTATAGAGTAGATAATTTTCTGAAATTATTTTTAAGGAATGTTAAAGATTTGAAATAGTTCAGTTGGGAAATTAGTGGTTACTCATACAACCAACCTTCCTGACTCAATTGCATGTACATAAATTATCATAGATTCTACACAAGTTTGTTTGGTTTTGGTAAATGGATACAATTTGCTTTATGAGAGCTATGTTTTTTGAGTATTGTCCTCGAGAAATTATAGTAGGTCAGTGCAGGAACCCGTGACCACAGCAAAGGAGAAAGGGAAGAAGGCCATGGGAAAAAAAAATGGATGGAAGTCTCAAGCTTATGTCCTAAAGCTCACCTTAATTCTTGAATAAAAATTTTACGTTTTCTCAACCTTCCTTGGGCAGGGTTCTGTTTGTTAATAAACCTCTGCCAATTTGTTCCACAGAAAATGAAAGGGTGGATATGGTTAAAAGTCAGATTGCAAATCAGTAACTTTGTGATACTGCTAAAGACCATTTCAAACAAGATTCATAAATACAGCTTAATGCTGAATGAGCATTGGAATGGAAACAAGGAATGCAGATTTTCTAGCGTGAATGTATGCATGCAATGACCAAAATACATCAAGTCTTTGTGAACTTTGGATTTATGACTCAGTGGGTTGGACGAAGGAGCAGTAGAATTGTGGTTTTACCACTAGGAAGCGTGGTACTGACAAGAGATGTCCAAGAGAAGCCACATACACCCAAAAAAAAGAAAACACACAAGTAACAAGGTTTATTTCACACACACAGAAAACCGACAATAAAGCGCAAAAACAGACAAATTAAGCACTCCCAGACCCAGCGTCGGGATGGGAAAGCTCTAGGATAGCGCCAGTTTTCTGTTGGGGCTCCTGAAGAGACACTGGGATAATTAGAGAAGGACCACGACCTCAGCTCTCTCGGGTCCCGTGGCCGACCTGAGGACCCTAGGGTAGCACCGAGCCTCTGCTAGGCTCCTGGAAAGGCACTCAGACAATTAGCAAAACCGTGAACGGCCACCCCCCTCTTTTCCCGGGAAGGAATACCAGTGCTGATGGAAAGATGTGGTCTCTAATCCGTGCTGTAGCCGCTGAAATCACTAATCCGCCTGCACGCGGGGGGCAGGGCTCAGCGCGGAGGCGTGTAGAAATGTGACCCCGAAACAGTCCTCCCCCAGGAATACCACAAGAAATGCAACCCTGAAACAGTCCACCCCCAGGAATACCACAAGAAACGTGACCCCGAAACAGTCCACCCCCAGGAATACCACACCGTGCTGATGGAAAGATGTGGTCTTTAATCCGTGCCGCCACCGCTGGGTCGCTAATCCGTCCACATGCGGAGGTCAGACTCAGCGTGGGGACGAGGAGCGATGTTGCCACGGCTATGTCCCACAGAGAAAGAGGAAGATGGCGTCCCCTCTCGCCTTTTTATAGGGGGCCCCTCTTTGCGCATGTGCAGATGGCCCCCAGGGGGCCTGCCTTTTCCGATTGGATGATTAGCACCTGGGCCCTGCCCCAGTAAGGCCCCCATGCACCCATGGGAGCGCCGGGCCGGGCCGGAACTGTGCAGGACTCCAGGCCGGAAGTGCGGGTCCCCCTGTGGCCCCGTATGGCGTCCCGGGGAATCCCGGTTATGGAGGCACCTTCGGTGCCTGCCCAGCACAGTGCCCTGCAGCCCAGAACTCCTGGGCTCAAGTGATCCGCTGGGCTCAGCCTCCCCAGCAGCTGGGACTAGAGGTGCGCACCGCCACACCCAGCCAGGACCGCCGGGAGAGCCACCACCGCACCTCCTGCCACTGCCCGCGCCACCGGGAGAGCCGCTGCCGCGTCCGCCACCACTGCCCGCATTCGCGGGCAGGCGCCGGGGGGGTGGTGGTGGAGGGGATCCGCCCCCCATGGCGCCAGGCCAGCTGGGCGTACACACACACACCCCCACACACACCCTCCCCCGTGCCGGGAGAGGGGCGGGTGGGGGAAGGGGAAAAACGACTTTATCTTAACCCACAACAAGAATAAAAGACTAGGGGCTGGGAGTGATCTGTCTTTGTAAATAGCATGAACAAGATCACTATGCCTTGTTTCACTGCACCTGTTTCAGGAAAGAAATTCAAAATATCTCCATGTGAGAGCAGGGAGGGAGAAATCTCCACAGCTGTAAAATATGCCACTAAGTTAAACAGATAAAATTTTATCCAAAATTTGTGTTAATTGTGACTTTGAGTTTTGTGAAAGCCCTGTTCTTGAATCATTTGTTTGCTCTCCTTCATGACTATGGACAAATGTGCACTTGCCAGATACCTCACCTGGTGCATGACAGTATTTGTCTTGAGTGCAACAGTGTAAATAGCATCTACTTCACCCCTTCTCTATAATTCTTCCTGATGGTGTATCTGTCAACAGGTAGCTTTCTTCCATTATTTTTCAAGGTCCCATTGCTGTGTAAAAACTCAGTTCCTGAAACTAGATATGTGGCAATCTGTTTCTAGTCCCTTTACTAGAAGTAGTGGTCAAAGAGTACGAGGTGATGTGGGAAAAACAGTGAACTCCAGCAGCTGATGCATGGCAAGATATCCAAGATGGCAGGTCTTGTGAAACCTCTGCTGCTTACCTATACCAGGTATTTCTCATCTCATTCAAGCAACAACTGTCTCTTTGTACTGATTGATGGTATGGCAATAGAAAAAAATTGTTGCTCATATCTCAAATATGCTTTAGAACATTAATGTGGAAAATTACAGCTCCTCCCAAGAATGACACTAATGCAGTGTTTTTTCTGGCTGCAGTTAGCACAAACAAAAGCTCAACAGATGGTTTAGACTTCCTTGATTTGGGTAAAAAACCTGATCTGCATGACTGGAAAAAGCAGATCATGTACAGCATAAATACTTAAAAGTAAAAAGACAAACTTATGTTTTGTGTTTTGCTCTTGAAGACTTACCAGTCAAAAAAACTGAGAGCAGCAATTCTTACTGTAATGAAGCTCTCCCCTTCAAGCATTATAATGGACTAGGGAGGCAAACTGGTTTTCCACTATTAAGATAACTTGGACATTTGAATAAATGCTGTCTTCATCTGAAAAAGACTAGATGAATATCAAACACAAAGAAGTTATTTTCAATTTTGAATCAGGAATAGTTGTTTATTAATTTTCAATGGAAATAATAGTCAATAATCAATCTTTCACAGTATTTTCCTGAATTATCAAAGGAAGCTGAAGATAGGAAAAACCTGATATTAAATGTAAGCTGAATACCATTTTAGCATTTTGTAGAATTATTTTCTAGCTCTGCTCCTGGTAAAGGATTTGCTGCAAAGAGGTCTGCAATTTAGCTTAGCAAACTAAGTCTGGAAGTGGGAGTGCACTGTTGTAACAGCATGGGGTATATGATCTTTAATAAAAACTTTCACTTTAAGCTAAAATCCCTTTACTACTTAGCAATGATGAGTTTTTAATTTTACTGCATTAATATTACAGAATATACTTCTGGGTTTCCTGTCACTATGTTGCCTGTTTCAGCTTGCATGATCTGTTCACAGCAGCTAGCACTCTTCCAGAGGCAGGTAAGAGTACAGGGCGGGGGGGTGGGGGTGGGGAGAAAAACTATAAATTGTATCTTGAAACATTTGAACACCCAGAAGCCTGAAAACATACGATCCCAAATATTTAGTCAGAGCTACACTGGAGAGGAAGACTGTGGGAGGCAGTGGGAACTGGATAGAGTCTTCATGAGACTATTTCTACTCACAGGTGACCTGAAATGTAAGGTCACAGGGCAGGACTGTTCCTGTGGTGGTTATTTTGTGTTATTTACTGAAAGCTAAGGCAGAGGTATTTGTCGACTCCCAAACACAAAAGTTTTGACTGCTTGGCAGAGACTGCCTGGGTCTTTGGTCCTGCATTCATGAAAAGTTTGTTGATGCCTGGTTAGTAGTTATAACCATTAGTTATTACTGTAAAATTAGAGACCATTTAAATTCTGAAGGCTGCTTATTGTCAATTTGTTTTTCTCTGTTCCTGCTCATGAACTTCCAGCTGCAATAAAAATTCTCATTTTATCGCACCTCGCCTATTTATATGCTATATTAATTCCTTTTGCTGCAGTCCCTCTTCAGAGAGAATAATGATGCTAACCTATCCTTGGATGTAGAAACTATGCTGCATTAATTCACAAAAGATTTTAAGATAACCCATTTTTTGGGCTGTCTTTACATATATTATTGTTCAGCTAACACTGTACTTCAAAGTTCTTGGATATTTTTGACCTGACTCTTTGGACATGGTAGCAGATGGCCACAAGAAATAAATGGCCACAACAATAAATGTTGTTTCAAATCTTAAAATAGGGCTGAATTGAAGTCAGAGTTTCACAGAAGTACAACAAATATAATCTGAACTCAGCTTTGAAAGGAGGGACTGGGTAAGTGGGTTGTCGCAGGGCAAGTGGTCAAGGCTGCATGAAAGTATTTCTAAGTCTTGGTCTAAACATGGGCTTTCTCAAACACACTGTATTTTTGTAAGGTGGCCAAAACAGAAACCAGGAAGGAGACACCGCAATGTTGTGGCTTGAACAACACTTTCCGAGTGTGGGGCTCAGAGAAAGCAAGGTCTGGGGTGCTGGGACAAGATAAGGTGTTCTAAGGTTACTGGGACCGTGGTGCCTGGGAAGCACAGAAAATGAAAGGCAGTGCCTTGAAGGCTGACCCATTCAAACCTGGGAAGTGTGTTTTTGAAGCAGGGCTCTACTTGTGGTCCCTTGACTTGCCCTTCCAGTCCCCTGAACTCAGGAGAACAAGGAGTCAGTGTTGCTACTGAGCATGCTGAACAGCTCCCACAGCTCAGCAGTGTCTTGTAAGCACCTCCAATATCTTCACTGGCTCTTTGACAGAAGTCTGTAGTAACACAGCTGCACTTAATTAGTTCTGGAAAAAATGTGCCAAGGTGCCTTTATAAAACAATATATATGTATATTTCTGTTCTTAATTTATTACCATGACTGAAAATTAATCCGGTGGAAAAGGCAACATGGTAGAAAGTAATCCAGTATTAAAACCAACTTTTTCGTTGCCCTGGAGGCAAAGCTCTGTTCAGCCATGACTGGTAACTATGGCAACCGTCCACTTGGACAAGCACGTTCAAAAAATGCTATTTTTTGCAAGTGGACAGAGCCACAGGATTTGACCAATCTCCTTTTAATGTATTAGCAGGCAAGCTATTGTTAAAATTCTAGGTGCTTTTTGAGCTCTGAATGAGGATAGCAAAAGGTGAGTTTCCTGTGGGGCTTCTCTTGGTGTGGGAGGACTAAGACTGCAGTCTTTGGATGTGAGTGAAATTGTTTAGTTTGTTTGCCTGATTGTGGAAGGACATAGTGGCTCACTGGCTGAATGGGTTGAGATGGTGCCCCAGCTTACACCTGATAAAATGTTTATATGTTCTTTTTTGTCTCATAGATCCCAGGCTTCATCTTCAGACATGAACAAAGCTAAGACAAAATGTAATTTGCTGAAATAGGTTGTACTTGAATTATCAAGAAAAAAGTGAAGGAATACTTACTTGTAATGGTGGAACACTTATAGTGAAATTTCTTGTGCTGGGCAATAGCAGACCATGAGGCTACAGAGCTAACTTGTATCAGAAGAATTAAACTGACACATTCCTGAAGCTGGTGATCAGGCTGGAGGGACAAGGGTTTTGCAGCATAGTCTCTTTTTGGTCTTGAAATTGATTTGGTATTAATTTAAAATAGAAGCAAGCTTGCAAAGTTCTCTCTGAAAAAGTGAAGATTTCTTGGTGGGACACACATATAGCTATAATAAGCTTTATTTTATTACATATCTCACCATGCTGTAAAAGATTGATTTATCTCTTTTCTGTCAAGGGACTGAAAGTTTCACAATAAAATTGTCTGATGAAGGAGAAATATGTTAGACTTTTTAACAGGTTCCCAACAGGACAGTTTCTCCCAACAGGAGAAACAAAGATGCTTGTGGGAGTCCCTGAGATTCACAGGTCAAGAGATCATTAGGGGGAGGAACAAGAGTCAAGGAGAAATTATGTTGGTCTTCAATGCATCCAAAATTTGCAGATGAATTGTGTAGTGTGGGTGTGATTGTTCACTTTGAAGTACCTGACTTGTTGCTAAAGACCTTGATTTTTTTTTTTCTTTTTCTGAGTAATGGATTGGTGACAAGGAACTAAGAGTGGTACTGAAGGAAATAGTACGTTTGTGGTGAGCAGATGTCAGTGACACTTTTCAAAGCCTCCATTTTTTATTTGGATCAATGCAACGGACAGATCACATGGACCTTTTCTCAGGGGAATGCGAGAAGAGGACCAGTGTTTGAATGCTCTGACTACCTCAGCCAGCAAAACCAACTGGGGGAACCCCTCTTGAGCGGTTATATGGGAGGACCAGTGCTGTGAGCCTGGCTCCTGCCACACAATGACCGATTTTCCTGTTCCCCCCAGTCTGTCTGTAAACACTGTGAAAGCAGTTAAGGGTGTTGCCAAAAGCCCACAACACAGCATACAAGCAGAACTGTAACTGCAGTAGCTTGTGTCTGGGAGGGTGAATAGACAGCTGCCCTGTGAAATACTCCAGGGACATCTGTTGTTCTACAGAAACCTGCAAGAGATGGGAGAGCATAAATGAGGTGACTGGTAAAACAGTAGAGGCAAACTGGGACCCTGAAAGGGCAGTTAATAGTTTTTGGGCTTTTATAATTAAGGTAGCTAGCATTTCTGCAATAGTGATGACAGTTTTGGGAAACTGGTGAGGCAGAAAAACCCATTCAGTTCTACAAAGTAGGTCTGCTGCAGTTCTGTCTCACTGAAAAATCAACTCATAAGGTTGATATCCAGAATTTAGAGCAATAAAATGAAAACCCAATTCAGGATGGCAACAAGATCTATGGCGTTGTTGAAGGGCCAGTTCTACAGTCCGTATGGCCTGAGTGGCCTCAAGAGTCAGTCTGTGTTCTGAGGCCAAATCTGGGTTGCCCTTCAGTAAATAATCTATTCCAAGCAACATGCGTACCCAGTTGATGCCCCCTAGCAGTTGATGGAGGTCATATAATGTTTTAACCCAAGTTTTTAATTTCAATTGTTGGGGCACCACTGATTGTTCCAGAATACATCATCCCAAATAGTTCCAGGGTGAATGCCATTGAATCTTTTCTGGGGCCAACTTAAGGCCTGCAGCTGCAATGGCAGAGCGGTGGAGAATGTGGGCACCATGGGAGATGCCCAAGCAGCTCAACTTCTAACTTCCCGGCAGTCTGTGCTTGAGCTGATGAAAAAGCAGGAGGCTTCCGCTCTGGCTACAGACCCGACTGACTGAGCCGTGGAGCACCCACCATCAGGTAATCCTTTCCTTGACGATGTAAAACCTACCCCAATGGCCCGTCTGCCTCCTGAAGAGGAGGAGGCACGAGACTCCCGGGAGCCGCCACTGCCCCCTGTGCCTCTGCAAAGTGCATCGGTTCCCCTCCACATGAAACCTGATTTGAACAACCTGTTCAACCCCAGGGTTGTGGTTCTGGAGCCGGCTCCTGGTCCTGACCTCTCCCCACTGGAGCCGCACGAAGCCCCGCACACACAGGATCAGTGGGAGAGGGTCCAGGAGAGGGCATTGGAGGAGGGAGAGCTGGACTTATTGCTGAAATTCACTTTCCCCATGCATGAATCCACAGAGCAAAATCCCGCATTTCATCCCTTTGAATATGCAGCCCTTAAAGACACTAGAAAAGCAGTGGATGCCTACAGGTTGCAGATGCCTTTTACACAATGGTTACTAAAAGCGTTGCATTGAGCTAAGACGCTCACGCCACATGATTGCAAAATGTTAGCAGATGGGTTGCTTACTCCTTCCCAATCTTTACCGTGGCATGGCACGTGGAAAAAGTACCTAGAGGATTTGCATTTACAATATGAATATGAACCTCCCGGATGCTCATCTGCTGAGGCAGGTCGCAATGGAGTGCTTGCTGGGGGAGGGAGAATAGACTAACCCTCACAACCAGGCCATGATCCCCCAGGAAGTTTTACAGGCAGTCAGTGCTGTTTCATTGCAGGCATTTCAGATTATCCCAGGATAATCTGGCAGGAAAGCCAGATAAATCATTCACCAATGTCAAACAGGGAGCCAATGAACCCCATATGCATTTTATAGACCAATTACAGGATAGTTTGAAATGGCAGGTCACAGATGAGGTGTCTTGAGAACTCCTGCTTCTGCAGCTGGCTGTTTCTAATGCTAATGATGACTGTAAACAGATCTTACTACCATTGAATGATCCTACACTTGCAGAGATGATTGATGCTTGTAATAAAGTGGGGTCTTTGAAACACAAATGCAAGATTATGGCAGCTGCCTTTGCAGCGATGTCCACACAGCAAGTTTGGTGTTTCAATTATGGTCAGCTGGGACATTTCAAGAAACATCGTTCTCAAAGGCTGTCAAAGATTCAAAAGCCCAACTATGTCCATGATGCAAAAAGGGAAGACACTATTCTTCCTGGTGTTTTTCTCATTTTGATAAGGACGGGAAGCCCTTACAAGGCCTCAGAACCATGCCAGGACACAAGGTGTTCTGAACCAGCAACCCCAAGCCTTCTAAGCGTGTGTGCCCGAATGCATGGCAGTGCCGGAACAGATATGGCCGCTGCCGCCACTGTCACAATAACTGACCCTAAGGTCCATTTGCTCCCTACAGGTATACAGGGCCCTCTGGGGGAAGGGTTCAGTGCTTTGTTACTCAGACAATCCTCCACGACATTACAAGGACTTTTCGTGTTGCCTGGGCTAATTGACTCGGATTACAAGGGGGAAATTAAGGTGATGTTATGGATGCTTTCTCTCCCCTGCACGATCACCGAGGGTATACGCATTACTCAACTTGTTTTGTTTAAGGCTGTCGTCCCCAGGGCCCATACACAGGACTGTAGAATGTGTGGCTTTGGATCCATGGGAGAATCACTTCTGCTCTGGACTCAGGCACTAACAGAAGACTGACCCACGGGGAAGTGTACTGTAGCTATGAAAGACCAGGCATTGATAACCATAACTGGGTTATTAGACACCGGAGCAAATGTGACTGTAATCTTGGCCTCTCAGTGTCCTCCTAGCTGGCCATCATCTAACATTTCCAACCTGGTTGGTGGGTATTGGGGGACACTCAGCCCCTCTGCAAAGCACACAATTGATGTCTGTCATGGGCCCTGAGCAGTGAACAGCTAACATCCTTCCCTTCGTCCTTCAGATGTTTGTCACCCTCTGGGGATGTCACTGTTTGAGTCAGTGGGGTCTGCACCTGACTTCAAATTTTTCATAGGGGCCACTGAGGCGCAGTGCACCCCGCCACTAACTTGGCTCACTGAAACTCCGGTTTGAGTGGATAAATGGCCCCTATCAAAGGATAAGCTCCATCATCTTAAACAACTAGGTTTTGAACAGCTGGCAGAAGGACATATTGTCCCATCTCATAGTCCATGGAACAGCCCTGAAAAAGAGTGGAAACATCCAGAAAAAGAGTGGAAAGTGGAGACTGTTACATGACTTGTGAAAAATCAATGCAGTGATAGAGGGCATGGGATCTCTGCAACCAGGTCTCCCCTCCCCCACAATGATCCCTGCCAACCAGCATATGCTAGTTATAGACTTGAAAGACTGTTTCTTTACAATCCCACTGCATCCTAATGATGCACCCAAGTTTGCTTTCTCAGTTCCCTCGGAGAATCAACAAGAACAAATGCAGCATTTTCACTGGGTTGTGTTCCCCACGGGCATGAAAAATAGCCCTTCGATATGCCTGTGGTTTGTGGCACAGTTGTTGTCTCCAGTTAGAGCCCAGCTGCCTGGAACTCTCATTTATCATTACATGAAACTTGCTGAATCAGAGAGCATGGTGAACTCT
>VYZS01083767.1:6294-29530 GCA_013400695.1 Neodrepanis coruscans | reverse complement strand
AAGGGGGCTTATTGCCCTCCAAAAATCCTGTAACTCTGAAAATTCCCAACATCAAACCATTTCATGTTTCTATAATTTTCTTTAAACACACTTCCTGCTAATGTTACAAGCTGGAGAAGGACAGCACTATTTTTTTCTGAATGTTTCTACAAAAATTGATGAGCATTAACAGCAGTAAAGATGTAAATGAAAACATGTTCGATAAGTAGACCAAATGTACGGAAGACCTACTTACATTAGGCTAATGCAAGTTTGTGTTTTTAATCTGTATAACATTGTTGTTGATTCAAATCTCCGTCTAGACAGCATCATGAAGTGGTCTTATCTACCTGTAGGGGAAGCACCCCATCCCTTCACTGCAGCATGTCTGTCTGTGAAAATGATACTCATGAAACTTGTAAAATATCCTGTGATCTCTAAAAAAATCATACAGTGTATCTCTGCACTAGAGAATTGTTGGCACATAAACATGGCTTTTCCATTCCACTCATTCAAAGCCTTGGGCCTGGATATCAAGTTTGCATGTACAATAAAAAGGGTGGCAAAATCAGGTACACAAGGCTCAACTGCTTTTTGATCGTCAGCACAAGGAGCCCCAGGGTGTGCATGAGCCAGGGTTTATAGTTCGGGGGTCATGACTTGGAAGCAGAGTAGGGAGTCTGCTGTCACATTCTACTTAGATCTGCCTGATCACCACTGCCTGAATCAGGCAGAGCTTTAACCTCATCTTGCCATCTCCAGGGGCCACACAGTGACCTGTCCAGATGACTGCCATTACACTGGAGACCAGCTGCGAGAAGGGACAACCAGGGCTGCAGCATAGCAGCCTCCAATGGGACTCCTGCCCTCCCATGCTCATACCTCTTCTGCCTTGCTGCAGCCAGGGAAATGGGAAGCAGCAAAGCAGAGGGCACATGACCTTCTACAAACACTGTGTGGAGACAACTCTGTACCAGCTGCTTCGAGTGGAACACTTTGAGTTGACATTTGGAAGATGCAGAGCACAAGAAGATGGGAGCTTCTACCTCCCGCTATTCCAATGCAACTTGTAATAATGAGCAGTAAATGTAAATTGTGGAGTTTTCTACCACCTACAGGAAATTTATAGTATTAAAAGAAGTATATGTCTGTGTTTCTGTGTGTTTTTGCCCGCATACACATACATGCTCCATTGGCCCTGCAAGATTTATAATAAAGGAAGAAATTAATCCCTACTTAAACATCATGCAAGAGAGCAGGATGTAGCAACAAGGCAGGTCTGCCTAGGTGAGCTCCTGGAGCAAGTTCAGGATACCCCAGCAAATTAAACCAGAAGGCAGGAATTCCTTTGAAAGGTCTGAGCTCAGTGCCTGCAGCACCCAAGCTGCCTGTAGAGATGAGGCACTGCTTTCCATGGATGAATTTTGCAGAACCCATTCCTCGATAACAAGTGAAGCCAGCAAAGCCCAAAAGGAACAGCCCTTTTGCTAATTTGTTAGCATCTTTGGAGAGGTTTGGAGAAGAGCATGTTAATGGTCTCATATTAGCATGATTCCACGCAAGAAGGCTGCAAGACCCACAGCCTGCTGGCATGAGGGTAACAAGGTCTATATCTGACCTGCATGTTCATTAATTCACATCATATTCCTACCAGTGGTGCTCAAGTTCAAGTCCACCTCTTCCAAGTGCACTTGGATCAAGTTAGCACAAGACTTTATTATACTGTCATGTTTCCACAACACCTGCTAAGAAATAGATGCAATGTAGAGATGGTAAGCTTTGGTCATGTGAGAGCAAAGTAAATCCTAACTCAGAGCCTTTAAAAGGCAAGAAGAGATAAAAGAGAAGCAAGACTTCCTCGAGGAAGGGATGATGTATGGATATTGGAGTGTCAGGCTACATAAACACAGCTGCAAATCTCCATGTAGAGTCAAGTCGCTTTATGGGGTGTTTATTACACATCTAGATGGATATCTCTTTATATCCTTATAGAAAATAAATATCCATGTAAACACTCTTCTGCAAGTGCTACATAGGCCTCTTCATTGCAAAGAAATTATTACAAGTGGGATAAGGGAAAGGCCTAATGTAACACTGTGAAGCATTCTGACCAGAGTGATGAAATCAATGGCAAGCATTATATTCTAGTACTCCATGTTAGCAATACCAAAGCATCTGCTACAGTCCTGCAAGCATTGCCATTGTTGGGTCTTCTATGCAGCAGTCCAAGGCCATTAATCAGCTGACAACATGCCTGTGAATGCATAGGGAAGAGTCACCAAAGCAGATAGTAGCACTACAGTTTTATTTGACATACAATAGAAATTGATTCTAAAAGAAACATGGAGATAAAACTGAATAAAATTGGATGGCTTGACAAGGGATCAGTCAGGCTTATCAAAGCATTTATGGACTTGATACCTTGGCTTGCTTTCCTGCAGGCAGTTACCAGGAAAAGAAACATGGCTGGGGGGATAGGCAACAACTGCGTTTCACAACAAGATGTCAGAACCTGACACAAGGTTTTGCACCTTTATAGCAAGCCCTGTACAGATTGTTTGCAACTTACAGCCAGCAATGTAGCAGTTTTTTGTTCTCATATTTATTTTCAGCCAGATAAGCACCCTAATCTCCAGCTACATCATCTTTGGTGCCAAAACAAAGAAGAGGGCAGGAACATGTAGACAGTAAGAGAGGCATACTTCCTTAACAGTGTTTCTTCACAAGACTATGGCATGAGCTTTGCCACCAAACCTGCTGTTGGCCTTTCTCTGTACCTTGCATCACTCCTAGGAATTCCAATATCACCTGTATGTCCCTTCTTTAACCTCCAAATTCTGGCTGGTTTCTTTGAGAAGGGCTATACACCAGTCAGCAGAGACTAAGGCAGAACAACAACAACAGAATAAGCAACTAAGTTGTCAAAAGCTGCAGAGGGAATTATCCAGCTGAGAGAATGATGACAACTTCCAAAAGAGCCATCAAGGATTTCTCTACTCTAGGACTGACAGGTGCTAAGTAAAGGGAACACTTTTAACAGGTCTCTTGGTACAACTTGGCCCCATGGAATGGGAACAGTAGAACATGGAGGACTGAGGATGCAATGGTGTGTCTCTCACTGGAGGAAACCATTGATGTAGCTGACCAAGTGTTGGTGATAACCCAGGAACACATAGATGCTACACCCCTGACCAGCTTCTTATTGCACTACACACTGCAGACAGCAATCTATCAGAGCATGTTTCTTCAGCATAAGCATAGCTGAAAAATTTGGAAAATAAAGGGGATATTAAAGCAGGTAGCTGAAATAGAATGCTGAGAAGAATATCCACGACTATCTATAGGAAGAATCTAAACATGAATGTATATAAGTCCATGGGACCTGATGAGATTCATCTACAGGTCCTGAGGGAGCTGGCAGACAAAGTTGCTAAGCCACTATTGTTTATTTTTGAAAAATTGTGCCAGTAATGTGAAGTCCCTCATGATTGGAAAAAGGAAACATAATCTCCAGTCTCAAAACCAGTGAAACAGGAAAGTTGAAGACCTGGGGAACTACTACAGTCAGTCTGTCTGTGCCAGGCAAGATCATGGAGCAGATTCTCCTGGAAACTATGCTAAGGCACATGGGAAACAAAGAGGTGATTGGAAATAGCCGATATGACTTTACAAAGTGGAAATCATGCCTTGACCTTCTATGACTGGGCTACAGCATTGGTGGGTGGGGCAGAGCAACTGATGTTGTCTGCCTGGACTAATGCAAAGCATTTGACACTGTCCCACATGATATCCTTGTCTCCAAACTGGAGAGATAGGGATTTGATGGATGGACCACTGTATAGATAAAGAACTGTCTTGATAGGTACACACAAGAAATTATGGTGAACAGTTCATTGTCCATGTGGAGACCAGTGACAAGTGGTGTCCCTTGGGGTTGGTACTGGGGCCAATACTGTACAACATCTTTGTTGGTGACGTGGACAGTGGGATCCAGTGCAACCTTGGCAAATTTGCAAACACCACCGAGCTGTGTTGTGGCAGTTGACGTGCTGGAGGGAAGAGATACCATCCAGAGGTACCTTGACAGACTTGAGGGGTGGGACAATGAAAACCTCAGAGAAAACAAAGAAAGAGAAGTGCAAGGTCTTACATCTGGGTCAGGGCAATCCAACACACACATGCAGAAAAGGTAGAGAAGTGAGTGAGAGCACCCTGCAGAGAATGACGTAGGAGTGATAGTTGACAAAAGACTCAACATGACCCGGCAATGTGTGCTTGCAGCCCAGAAAACCAAACCAAATCCTGGGTTGCATCAAAAGGAGCATGGCCAGGAGGTTGAAGGAGGCGATTCTCCTCTTCTACTCTCCTCTTATGAGATCCCACCTGGAGTACTGCATACAGTTCTGGTGTCCCCAATATAAGATGGACATGGAACTGTTGGAGAAAGTCCAGAGGAGGGACACAATGTTGGTAAGAGGACTGAGGCACCTCCCCTACAAAGACAGGCTGAGAAAGTTGGGTCTGTTCAGCCTGGAGAATGGACGGTTATGTGAGACCTCATAGCAACATTCCAATACCTGAAGGGAGCCTAGTGAGAAGTCAGACAGGGACTCTTCATAAAGAGCTATAGTGACAGAACAAAGGGCAATGAGGACAAATTGAAAGAGGTGAAATTTAGGTTAGATATTAGGAAGAGACACTGGTACAGGTTGCCCAGGGAGATTGCAGATGGCCCAACCCTGGCAGTGTTTAAAGCCAGGTTGGATAAGGTTTGGTCTGATGAAAGGTGGCAGGCAGGGTTGGGACTAAATGATATTTAAGATCCATTCCGACCCCTTAACATTCTATGATCAAAGTAGTTACGTAGGCATTTAGCATTTTTTTGCACGATTATCAGAGATGATGGCATCTGTGGATAACCCTTATTCTTTCCAAATTTTCTTTGTGTATTAAAAAAAAAATATCCCAAGCTTCCTAATCACACAACTCTTCCTCACAGTTGACTTCTCACTGGGGTGACTAACGAGCCATGCCAACCACCTAAACAGAGATTCTCTTGAACTGAGGCCCACACTCAAGATTTTCAGCATAAATGCAGCAAGCAGCTCCAATTTATGATGTAAAAATAGAAGTTGTGAGATGCAGTAACATGATTTTGCAATCTCTATATACTTTGTTTAGGGGGTTCTTATAAACTGCCTCTATGTCAGGAGCACGTCACCAGCAGAGAGTTTCTGGTGGAGATGGCTGGTTCTAGCAAAAGTATTCCACTCCTCCAAACATTATCAGATGAGATGGGAGATTTTTCCTTATTTAGTCTTCCTCTAGGCAGGCTTAGTATCCAACAACCCAAACACTCCTTCAAGGACAATATAAGGCACTCTGAATCACAGACATCTGAGACACTCTCATGCCATCCTGCATCCCCTCACACTGAGGGAAAAGTAGGGAAGGGCAACTAAAGAATTGTAAGCTGCTTCCTCCTGCTTTTCTCTCCCTCCACGTCCTCTCTGCATATGTGGCTCTGAGAAGCATGGTGAAAGGTGCAAGTTGTCGTGGGAGAAGGAGAAGCAGCATTTCTCACAGCTGAATTTTTGCCAGCATAAGCTGGGGTTCATGAACTCACTCAGCCTCTGGCCCAAGGCTAAGTTCAACTGTGTCTGAAGTCTGATGAGATGCTTTGCATTACTCTAATATAAATTTTTACTTCAGCTGAGGGTTTTTTCCAAAGCAGAAGACAATTCTTCTGCCTGAGTGAAGAACAGGCTTTGAGCCATGTTTGTTAATGTATTAGAAGGGATTTGCTTTAATTTTCACAAATACCAAGTCCGTTCTGCAGGCATATTAAGTATACAGAAAAAAAAGTGTCATCCATCTAAGGATTACAGAGGTTTTTGTCTTTTCCTTACATCCAGTGGAGGTGATCAAGATCTTGAACTTTAGGATTTAGTAACTCATTACAAAAAATGACTCTAAAAAGATATTTCTGATAGTAAATGGCTCTTCATTATAGGAGATAAAAACGTAGAGAGATCTGTGTGCTGGAAACTTGGCTAAGAAGATACAATTTTAACAAACACTAACTGTTGAGAGTGATTAGCTGCTAGACCAAAGTACCACTGAATAATAATATTTTTTAAACAAAAATTAATTTCTTGTTTTATTAAATTAAAAGTGCAAGTTCCTCTATAAGGTACACTGTGGCTCAAACGGAAGTTATAGGACTGAAGCAGAAATTACTCAGCAAAATGCTATGACCTGCATTATACAGGTCAGGCTGGATGACCTAATAGTCCCTTCTGGCCTTAAATCCTATGAATTATGAATCTAGGGTGCTCTCCTTTGAGAGTTTCATAATGCTTTGCCAACACCAGATTGTAATTCATTCTTGTGGTGCAAGCCAACTACAGCATCACCTCAGTATTCCAATAGCTGTGGTTTCTGGGGTTTATGGCTATCTCTAAGGGGAAAAACTTTACCTATTAGGACATTAAATATGTCAGAGGAATAACTACCACATTTGATATGGGAAAAGTTTCCGTTTTACAAAGTGAGAGCAGGGCAGATAGGCATTAAGAGCCTCCTCTGGGCCAAGGACCTCTGTAGTAGTCAGGTCCTCTAAAAGGACCTGAGCCACAGTGACCTCAGCTAATGATTTCCCCACTGAAAAAGCAAATAACATGACCACCTGTCCTACCTTCTTTGCAAAATACAGGGATGAAGGCTCAGACCTTCCTATCTTAGGCACTTCTAAATAAGAAGTGCAGCAAGGCAGTGCATATGCATGTGGACACACCAACATCAGTGTTAAAACACGGGCATGTAAGTGATAAGACATGGAGTAATTGTTTTTAACTGGAAGAAGGCGGGATTAGATTATTAGATATTAGAAAGAAATTATTCAGTGTGAGGGTGGCAAGGCACTGGGACAGGTTGCTCAGAGAACTTGTGGATGCTGCATCCCTGGAGGTATTCAAGGCCAGGTTGGACAGGGGTTCGAAAAGCCTTGTCTAGTGGAAGGTGTCCCTGCCCATGGCAGAGAGGTTGAAAGTATACGATCTTTAAAATCCATTCCAACCCAAATAATTCTATGATTCTGTAATAGTGGGGAATAAATTATCAAGAGGCAACTTTAACCTAATCAGGGATTGTTTATCTTAGTTATGAACTAGCACCTCTGTGGGTTGAAATTGGTTCTACCAACTCAGCTCAAGCTTTGAGAGACTTCTCTGTCCCAACACGGGGAGCAGGAAGGATTTGGTAGCACAGGAAGGATTTGGTCCAAAGCAGCTCAGCTACAAGAGGAGATGCCCCATTTTTGTGAGGCGAGGAGCCCAAGCTAGCCAGCCAGCCAACCACCACATGAGCATCCCCTGTGNCAGTCCACCCCCCAGGAAATACCACACCGGGCTGCCGCCGCTGAATCGCTGACCTGTTCACACGCGGAGGTTAGTCTCAGTGTGAAGATGAGGAGCGATGTTACCGCGGCCACGTCCAGAGCTGAAAAAAGAAGATGATGCCCGCTCTCCCCTTTTTATAGGGGACCCCTCTTCGCACATGCGCAGATGGCCCCCAGGGGGCCGGCCCTCCTCTGATTGGATGATAAGCACTCGGGCCCCACCCCCAGTAAGGGCCCGCGTGCACATGGAAGTGTGCCAGCCGGAAGTGAGCCAGCCCCCCGCGGCCCCATATGGCATCCCGGGGAGTTCTGGTACTTCCTCCGGGCCACCCTGCCCCATGCCGCCACCGCGCTGCTGCTGCCACTGTTCCGAGCTCCAAGGACGGCCACGCCGCCCGGCGTGGATACGGTGGGGGGGAGGGGGCCACCGCACCCATGCTGCAGGCGGGGAATGCGGCCATGCTGAGGACTGGCCCCGGCCCCGCCCCTCATGGCCCAGGGGACAGGGTGGCCCTGCCTGCCCCCACCCCGGGAACGGGTGGCCCTGCTCCCGCTCGCCTGGGGAAAAAAGACCAGTTTTAGTTTTACCCCACGACACCCTGGCACACTCCCACCACCGACACAGTGAGATCTCCCAGGTACCCAGGGTCAGTCTGTGCCCAGCAACTAACTTGACAGGTCTGGCTGGATCCAGACCATGCTCCTGGCACAGCAGATCTCCAGGGGTGCATCATGGGGTGCTAAGCCATGATCCAGACCCCTGCCTAAAGAATCCTACTCCCTCCTGAACTACACTATGCTATTGGGGGTCTGTGGTGGGAAGGATTCCCTTCTGACAATCAGTCAGGCCTGGGAAGCCCAAAGATCTCCAGTGAGAGTGTTGGCATGCCTAAACTCAAATGTCTTCCAGCACAGAGGCAAGAATAGCTTTAGAGGCTTTTTCTATCTGGCTTATAGATACAGGAGGGTGACTGATCACCCTCTGATCACGTATAGACTTTAGCAGTAAAAATGTGCAAACATCAAAGCTGGAAACAACTGTAAACATGCAAATGGTTAAGGCAATCTAATCATGCAGTATGAGAACTACTGAGGCAAAGTTTGAGAGCAGAGTAGGGAATGAACCCTGAGAGAATAACCCAAGGCTCCTGATCTAAGAGTGTGACCAGACCATTGCTCATGCCCAAGTGACTTGTGTGGCATCCCCCCATTGCAATCATCAAATCCTAGATCTCCTATACATAAAACTACCATAGAATGAGCCCAAATGCTTTTCTATAAAAGCCTGATTCAAATATGATGAAGAAGAAGATATTGCCATTAACTTTTCCAATCACCCCTAACAAGTGTTTTCTAACATGCAACTGCATTGTTCAGCATGCCCTTCTCTCCCTTAGGAGTCACATGGCTTTCCTATTCAGTTTTATTTTGACCTGAGGTAGGATTTTCAGAGAGCACACATCATGTGATCAAACCAGCAAATTAACAGGCTGGTGATTTACCCTTGCCCTTGTTAAGTAGAACAGAGAGAGCACCCGTCTTTTCATACTAGTCTACTACAAAAACCACAGCCAACGAGAAAAAGTTAGGAAGCTGCTGCTCCAAAGAAATTAGCCTTAGGTCTGTTATGAACCCTTCAGTAATCAAATGAAAAAGCAGAGACCAAAGTCTTTGCTTCTTTGCTGAGCCTTTTTATCTGCTTCGGCCAAGGACTCCTTGCTTCTGGAAAAGGCTGGATCCCATTTCTTATCCATGGTAGACTATAAGGCTGTGACAGGATGTACACAGGTGTGAGGCATCATCTGGGATAGGGTTTAATGTTTCCAAATCAGATCTTCAAGACTCTGGCAAATAGATTAAGCATGATAATTAAACATATACTGAAATAAATATTCTTCTTTAAATGAGGAACAAACCCCATTCCAAATGCATATGCTTTGTCTAGGTTTCCTTTGTGTAAAGAGGGGGTTTGTCACCAATATTAGTTCAGAGTGATGTGTTGAACTGTGGATTGTGAAAGACACAACTTCCACAGTAGTGGAGCTTTATAAATGTCTTAAAATAAAAACACAAGGACAGACACATGCAGCTGAAGCACTTCATACTTCAATGGGCAAAACAACAAAGTACCAAAATAATTAAATTCACCCTTCAGAAGCCTTGAAAATAACTGGGTCAAGTTTCCTTAGTTCATCCCCTCCCATTTTATAAAATAATTATAAACAACTCAATATACTCAGTTTCTAGAAGCAGAATTCTGCAATTCCTTCTCTTTTCTATTTACTTCAAACAAACAAAAGAAAGAATAGCTAAGTCTGAGCACAATTACATCTGCAATATGCCACTGGCTTTTCTCCACACAGCTCCCCTTAAGTCAAACCAGCTGACTAGCTCCTGAACCAGAACAGTGCTTCTGGGATTTTTTTCCTGTACTCTCCCTGTGCAGAAGAGTCAACATAATAGTGTAACATGACAAGATGTTGAGCCACAATGCCAAGACAACTTGCACACTTTGCATTTTTTCTATTAGAAATGCATCAGTGATTCTGGAAGGGAAGAAGGGGAGAGGAGGACAGAGAAAATAGTGCAGAACAGTCAAATCCAGCTGCAAAATTGTGTTTTCACGTTTGTATCAATATACAGCATTACAAGACAGTGATGGTTTTTAGCATTCAAATGCTGTAATGAATTTGTCCCTTTATTAAAGCTGGCTTGGCAGGGAAAAAAACCCAAACAAACAAAAAAGCAGAAGGAAAAAAACAGACCAGAAGATTACAAACTGCATATCTTCAACTTGCAGACCTCATGCTAAGATGAGCAATCAGAGAAAAACTAAAACCAAAACCTTTTTTTCAGATACCTCCTCCCAGTTTTTCTGAGAAATATTCCCCTCAGATCACAATAGCAAAAACCCTTTGAGTTTCATTTCTTTTCTTAAAGCCAGGAATGAAGAAATAGCAAATTATGAAAGTTTTGAATGCAGCTTCCAATTTTCATTTTTCTTCTGAACTGAGAGCTGATTTTATGGTGGTTTGTCTAGGCTTTTTTGATTCAAGGGAAAGGCGTTTTGTGCTTTATCTCCGCACCCTTCCAACTCAGGGTTCTCCCCACTGCCAATGCAGGGCGTGGCAGCAGCCAGAAATGGGCCTCATTTGCTGCAGCCCCTCCTTCCATGGCAGCCAGCTGGTTGGGTTTGGTGTTCCCACTCAGGACTGGGGCCTGCTCTGGCTCCCCCTCTCCAACCCTAGCGTGCTGCCTAGCTGGGACTCTTTGAGCCACCCCGAGCATCTTGTGTGACTGTTCTGGACCCGAGCAAACAAGCAGCAAAACCATGTTTGGGTTACCACCCACCTGCCCAGGCTTAGTCCCCAACAGCAGAGCATCCACTGCCCTCTGTCCCATTTGCACCCTGCAAGGAAGTAGGGACTCCAGAGAGCCTCCGCAGCCTATCCTATTAGGTGATCCTGTTATCACAGACAGCCTGTGCCTTTTCACAGGTCTTGAACCCTTTTAATTTGGAGTGATGAAGAAAGGGGTTGCCCATTACTGAGCAACTCTCTGCCTATCTCTATGCTTCAGCATGCACAGATCTGTTCAGTTGTAAGAAGAGGGCAGTTTATTTTATCCCTGTAAATGCATTGGTAAATTATGGGGCAGGAAGTACGATTTCTAATCAAAATTATCTTAATTATAAATTAGGACTATTATAAAATAGGACTACGCTCACAAAGGAAATTATTATCATGTAACTGTTACAAAAAAAACAACCCTATTTTAACACAGTCAACGGAAAACCTCAAATGAGGCTGAAGAAAGAGCTCACTCTCAGTATTCTTTTTTTTTCAAGTAAGGAGAAGATATTTGGATTGACTTCCCTCCCCACCGCCCATGCTTCTAAAATGTCACTAAATTGCATCATAGTATTACTGATCCATAAGCTGTACTGTAGATATTTGCTCTTAAAGGTCCACAAACCCCAACTGTTTGTTAGGTGACAATCTACGCCTGGAGCCCTGGAAGAGACTATTAACTTTACCATTTAACTGTCTTTCTGATGGGGAACTTAAATCCTGTGAATTATTTTTAGAAGGCCTACAACAAGAATTTCAAAGCTGCTTTATCATCTATGAATCAAGCCTTGGCTGCAAATTATGAACAGCAAACATATGTTTGTATAGGGAAATGACAAATTAATCCTTCAGACCTATTTTGACATTAAATTCATAGATTGACATCCATTATAAAAATGTAATAGAAAAAGGACAGAAAAACACTAGTTACTTTCCAATGTAAAGTCTGAATTCAGCCCCAGCACAGCTTTGCTGTACAGAACTGCCAGCCTGAAATTTGCCAGACTTGCTCAGCAAGTGACAGAGTCTTTTCCAGTAAAAAGAAAATTAATTGAAGGCTTGTTTTTTTTGAATACAGCTCAGTGAAGAGTTACCCTCTGTTGGAACTCTGACTCCTGCACTGAAACAGTCAACATTTCTGCACAGAAACTTCCCTACAAAAGTAGTTTTTGCTCTGATAAAAATTTAAATACTTTTAGGCAAAGAAGAGCTACTTCTTTAGACAGAAATAACTTTTCGGCAAAACATTTCCTCCTGGGCCTTGCCTTTCAGTTAAAAGTGTTTTTCCAAACTACCTTTATAAAGATCATAACATGAACTCCAAAAAGGCTCAGTTTTTAGGTAAGGGCAAGGCTTTTCATCAAATCTTCTTTATCCATCCACAGGGTCACATCCATAGAACCATTAGGCAAGTCCTGCAGGACACTATTGGGAGTGTGAGAGACAGGGAGTTACACACCAGGTGTGCACACTCACGCCCATCTGTGTCTAAAGCCTAAGGAGAAATAGGCTTGGCAAATACAGCAACCTCCTTCCTGCTCGGAAGAGCCTGTTAGCCCATGTTTTCTCTTTGATGGTGGCAAAACGCCATTGTCTTGGCAGGGAATCACTGAGCCCTGAACACACCAGGGCTGGAGAAACCTCTCTCCAAGGCCCCCAGTCAGGCTCTGGAGGTCCCTCTCCTCTTTGGCCTTCCATCTGCCAAAGATACCGATGTAGAAAAATCACTGCAAAAGCACCAACACGCTGCCAAAAGCAGAAGGGCAACAGGTATGGGATTTGCCCTTCATCAGCTTTGGGAATTGCAGCATCTCTTCTGCAGCTGGTTGGGGGTGGGAGTTCCAAAAGACTAATAAAATGGGATCCAAGCATGTTGGGAATCACGTCCTCAGATTACCCTTTGGTCATGTTGATGTATTTAGGCTGTATGCAAAGCTTGTGGCGAGCTATCAATTATAAATCCTAAAAGGCGTTTGCATTGTTATAAATGATATAGTATGAGAAATGGTAAGAGTCACAGCACAGTGATTTCCTAAGCAAAGGCATCCAGCCTGAAGCCAGGAATGAGGTAGTTACTTGTACAATAGAAATGTAAATTCAGTAACCTGAAGCGGAGGTGGGAGAAGACAGAGTGATGCAAGTCCTTGCAGAGCCAGGTCTCAGGAGCAAGTCTCAAGCACAAAGGGGCAAGCAGACAGGAGGAAGAGAACGTTTTTTCTAGGAAGGAACATGGCAACCAGAATAGTTTCTCTAGAATCCACCTTTAAAATCAGAGGAAGAAATAAAAGAGTTTTCCAGCCTCAGTGGCAGCAGACAATGAACAACCCAAAAAAACTAGCTGAGTTAAAGAAATGGCAAAAAAATACTTTGAACTAAGTAAAACACTAATAATTCTTTTATTTTATTAACTTTATTCAAGTATCACACACCCCTAGGCCTAAGTAAACATCCTTTATCCCTCAATCCCATCTAGTAAAAATACTGACTGTCGAGTAACATAAAACACAGGGTTTCCATTCCTAACAGGGAGGAATCAGAGGATTAGTGTGCTTTAACAACAACACAACTGAAAAAAAACCATTCCTAGGGTATCACAAACACAGCAGCACAGACCTCCACTTACCTGCTAGGGCAGAGAGGAGAAAAGCTCTTTAAACAGCAGATGGGCATAGGAACCCCTCTGATGTTCAGAAGGGGTGAGATGAATCCTAAGCACAAAGGGCATCCAGCACAAACACATAAGCATCGCTGAAAGCCTTTCTGTCTCGGCATAAAAACCACATACCAAACCCGCAGGAGCCCAGGACACCTACCTGAAGGAGCCCAGGGCAGAAGGAAGAACGCTGGAATCATCAGGAGGAGAATAACCAGGAGGACCCCAGCAATACTACCCTCTTGGGCCCAGCAGGCAAACCGTCCTTCTCTAGCTGCTTCCCATGATCCTTAACAGGTCACCTGAAAACCATAGTCTGGGGGCACTACTTGAGTGGCTCACAACCCAAGAGGGGTAAACAAGCTGTATTTTGGCCAGACCCGATTGAAAACCCCAGTCCTACATGTAGCAGGGCACTGGCAGCAGGCCCAGTTAAAGCTCACCAGCTGGTGAAAATCAGCTCAGCATGCCCAGCATAGGTGCAACTGTAGGAATTTATATCCAGCAAGGTGCTGGTCTGTAGAATGCATCCTGGTTTGCTTTACAGCTCCAAAGACAAAACTTGATATTTGCTAAGGTTTGGGATGGGGGGTGGGGACATGACATTGAGATCCTGAAATGTTTAAATAAACGGAGGCACAACCTTTTGATATACTGCTTGTTCCTCTAGAAGCTTTGCAAAAAAAAAAAAAAAAACCAAACAAAAAAACCACCACACTGAAAACCAAAAACCTGTGACCTTGTGACTTCTTTATAAAACCATGCTACATCAGAAAGTTTGAAATACAAACAGCTGCTTTTACTGACTACATCAGTGCAGCCTGGTTGGGCTGCCTAATCCTTGGGTAGTAGTGTTTATAATAATAAAATACTGTTCAGACAGGCAGATCAGATTTTCTCATGAGCTCACCCAGGATGGTTGGCTTTCATAGACAAACACATTGTTTTATCTTTTAACAGCCAGCATTTGAAAGCCAGACACAGTTTTCAACAAGGTAGTCCTGGGGAGGAGGAGGTGGCAAAGGAGAATATCTTTCATCACAAACCTAACATAGGTGAAGTTGCGATTGGATTGAGGCCACTGGAGAATTCATCACTTGCTGTCAGGCAGAGCTGGACCATTTCCAACAGGCAGCAACAAAGCTGCTGCAGAACCCCAGGTTCTCCCTGGTAGCCACAGGCCCCTTGGGACCAAACTGTCCCCAGAGCACTCTGATTTTGCCCAAGAGAAGTGTAACAGGAAATGATATGGAGCTAATCTCCTCCCTCTGCATACCTGAGAGCATCCTAGCACCCTGGCAGTCAAGGGACCCCACTACAACACTTCACGCCAGAAATGCCATTGGTAGAGGAAAGAGAGAGGACATGCATATTTCAATGAGGGTTGCTCACCTTACCATACAAGCAAGGGTTGTAAATATCAAAGGGCAGCAGTGCTTCCTGTTGGACTTCCTGGCACTGTGGTTCATAGTCCTCAGGAATATTTATCCCAGTAGCATGATCACCTCCATGGAGGATGACACACCCCTAGCTAGAGGAAAGCATCTTGCAAAGAAAAATTTTCCCGCAATACAAACAGTAAAATGAAGATGCAGTATCAGTAGAGCTTGAATTATAGAAGGATGACTAATTAGAGCCTAGCTTCAGATGGTCTGTGTGGCATGTGCCTGGCAAGAAAGTACTATCCCAAACCACTCTTGCCAAGACATGCAGAAAATTACCTTTAGTTTTGTTGCCTTTCAGCAGATCACCACAGAGGTGTTTCATAGCAAAGAGATAATGGTAAACACAGGGCTGCAGCCCCAGAGAGAAATTAATCAATCGGAAGAAAAAGGGGCAAAGTCCCACAAGAAAAGCAGATTAAAGAGTGTTTTGAAGAGCGTAGTGCAAGGCCTGATGTCTGACGCTGCTGCCTCAGTGCTTGGCACGGCATGATGTCTGACAGTGCTGCCTCAGTGCTTGCCCTGTGCTGTCCTCACGCTGGTCACCATAACAGCCATTGTAGCTGCGGGGCACGAGCTGCCCTTCCTGTCAAAAGCCATTTCGTGGCAATCTTGCTGTGGGCATTTGACTGATGTGTCAGAAGAGCCCAGAGGAGATGGAGGGAGGTGACATTATTGCTGCCACAGAAAAAAAAGTGCAGATAATGAAAATTGCAACTGTGTCAACAGTGCTGCTGAGGAAAGGCTTTTTCCTCTCCCTGTTTCTATTCCTTTAAAAACAAAAGCAAAACCCCAAGCACTGAGGAAAGAAAAAAAAAAAAAAAAAAAAAAAAGCATCTTACGGGAGTCCACTAAAAAATGCATCCAGTGTGAAGCCATTTGAGCTCTTTGGCTCCACTAGTGTTAAACCCAAGGCATCCCTCCGTGAAGGACATTGGGCAAAAGGGCCTTTTCCCACATTTCCTTGTCAGTCCTTATGGTGATCCCTCTGAATGCGTGGTACAAGCGCAGCTGAAAAAAAAATGAAGTTTAAAAAAAACATTACAGCTGCATGTATGCTCAGGAGAGGCCAGTGTGTAACAGCTCCCACGTGAGGGTCTCAGAAGCTCCCTTTCTTTCCCAAACTACATCAAGCCTGAGAAACAAACCCCAAAGCTCAGGTCTTCTGGGCACCCTGCCAACTTCAAGGGCATCAGGAGTGAACAGTGGGACAGGGTTAGTTTTGGACCATTTGGATCATAAAGTGGAGAGAGCTGGCTCCCCAGAGGCAGTATTTGCCAAAAAAAGGGTGAGCCACCTAGATGATTTCTACCAGAGGGCACAAATTCTATTTAATCTCCAACCACCAAGGGCTGCAAAAAGGGAGGGGGCAGAAGGATGTTCAGCAGGAGGCCAGTTATTAGCCTATGTCCTCAGGAGAGAAGACTTCCTCCATCCCTCTCTGCCTCTCTCTCTCTCTCAGCCAATTTCAGCTGAATTCAAAGGAGTCTCAGAGGTATAAGTCTCAAAAATAATTGAACTTCCATTAGGCTGATGAGACATAGCAGTCTGGGAGAATAAGAGATCCCAGGGAAAAGGATGTGGCCAAGACTGGGCACAACTGGCCAGCGGGCTAGCAAATGCCACTTTTCCAGCTGTCCCCTGTCTGGGCACCCAGGGAACATGGCCAGGAAGCCAGGGGAGAGGGGACAGGCACAGTCTTTCCAGAGTCTGCCAGATCTTCTGTTCATGGGACATAACCTCAAACAATACAGGATAATGATGGCGAGTGGAAAAAGTTTTTAGAGTTATTTTCCATGACTGCTTTCTTTGATGGGGGGTTTTCATGCTTTAGACAGAGACTCAGCATCAAATTCCATGGCTGCAGTTTGAAGACACATTATCTAGGTTGAAAACAATCTCCATATTTTCAGAGTTGATGGGGATTTGTCCTGTATGCTACATGTACACACCGTTTTCTGCACAGGGTTGCACACCTTTCTGCAGCATCATCCAGTTAGAGCTGTAGGCTTGATGCAGTAATATCTGGCAGCTTACCATGCTGTTCCTTTGAGTCTTAAAATTAATCACAAAATATTGAGAGTAAACTAATCACTTTCAGTTATAATTGAATAGATTGCATATGATATCAGAAAAAATGAATACCCCACAGTTCTCTTAGTCTATCAATGAGATTACAAGCAAAAAGCTCTCTGCGCCCATTTTACAGATGGAAAAAAACTCAACCCCACAAGGATCTCTGTTAAAAGACAGATTCAGTTCCTGTCACTTCTGACATGACTTAGAGAAGTAATGCAGGTTTGTTTTGCTTACAGTTCTCTGTGCATAGCTGGTGGTAATTGTTCTTATTGAGCAGTGGAGCATTCTTCTTTATGAAAAAAATCAATAAATATTTAATTCATAAATGTAAGAGAGATTATGAGTAAAATATACTACTAATAAAGATAAATGGCTTTTGTACTCATGAAGAAGACTCATAAAGAGTCAGTGGAAAAAGTGTCCCTGCTGAGCAAAGAGAACAAAATAAATGGTGGACTTTATACTGCAGACAGATCATTAAAAACAAAACAAAACAAACAAAACCAATAAAACTAAAACCAGAAAACAATATTAATGTATCATTGATGTTGAGTGTTTAAATCTACAGATGCCAGCACAGACATGAAGGAAGATGTGGCAACATTAATTGGAACTTATTGCAGACTGTGTTATTGATGATTGCATACATTCAGTTGCATAAACAAATTGCCAAAGCTGTATACAGCTAGAATGCAAATAAGGGATGTGTAGTCTTATGGTTTCTCCTACACTGTGAGACCCACTGGATAACAAGTGCAGCTGATATGGCTTATAAATCACCTATGGATGTACACACATACATATATATTCCATGTACAAGCATAAGGTAAAAATCCCACCTGACCTACTGTATCTTTGAGATATATTTTCTAGTTACTTGTATTTATTTATTTGCAGGCAAGTTAACAAAGATGGGGCTAACTATGCATTCATGTAGTGCTTGCATAATTTAATTTGTTTCATCTGTTGTATCTGAAAATGAGGAGACATGACAAGAATGTAACACTCCCTAAGTGGTAAAGTACTTCTATTTAGTCATTTCTATGGTCAGCTGAAAACTTTGTATTATTTCATGTCCCAGATTGCCAGTAAAACTGCAGCTGAGCTAACATGCTCCAATCCCTATGCTTGTTTTCCAAAGCACAACATCCTGGGGACATATTCTCTAAATTGTCTACAAAGGCTTAGGAACCACACAATTCCTGCCCAGAAAAAGGACCCCATCCATCACTAGTGCTATGCCAGGAAGGCTATCGTGTCTTGGCACCAGCAAGTAACATTGTACCTTATCAGCAGCAGCCGATCAAAGCTTAAGGGAAATGGCACTGAAGTTGATGCTGGAGGAGGATATCATTTGCATCACTGAGGTTCCCAGAAACCCCAGATCAGATTCCTTCTACAAATACAAAGGGAGTGTTAGGAAATTGCTTCTCATGTCCAGATAGGCTATCAACCTTTCAGAAAAGGGGTAAAGTGTGGGTGGGTAATCCTCTCAAAAAATTCCCATTTCACAATGGAAGTACTGATCCTCCTATTGAATGCTGTGGATTGCAGTGGAAATTTTGGTTGTCATGACATTTTGTTTAAAATTAAATCAAATGCAAAAAAGTGATCCTAGACACTTTATTAAGTTGCCTGAGGTTGCACACTGTGACAGAACCCAGAGCTGCCAATTTCCCCACTAGCATTTCCCATGACTAGACACTCTCTTCCCACCTTTTTGTGCCTCTTCTTTTAGCAGAAAAAAATAATGGAAGTGCTCATGTGTACTACATCTTCTTTGCTACTTTTGCTTCCAAGTTCCCCAGCATCTGAGCATGGGGTAAAACGGACATTCTGCTTAGATGATTTAACTAATGTCATGCAAATGTACTCAGCAGTCTTGGTACCCATTGTGCTTTCACCTACATAATGGCCAAGTCAGCTGAATATTGCTTTTTCCAAAGATAATAGCAATTTTTTGCATTATTCCTTAAAGCTTTTTGTGTTCACACACTGAAAAACAGATCCAGCTGAAGAACAGCTGAAGTCAATATACTTAGTCTCTGTCCAGGTAATTATGTATCCTCTTCCCATGTTAGCTTAAGAGAATATGATAATGATAAGACATCATTAATGTGTATTGTTTCCCTCTTTAATTTCTTTCAGGATATGGAATGTAAAACTGCAGTTAAATATTTATTATCACATATTTTCTGACTTATATACTGTCCACTTATCCTGCATTTGAGAAACAGGAAGGATTTTGCAGGCAAGAAAAAACACAAAAGAACTGGTTAAATCCAGAAAACAATAAACTTGCCTGTCCTGGTATGAATTTATGTGATTTACTGATTTCTTAATTGTCTGAGTCCAGAGAAAAAGGACAAAAAAAAGACTATATAAATATATATATGTAAAAGCAAAGCCAAACCATTCAGTAGTGGTAACAGAAGAGATGTAGGCTCCTCTTCCACATCTCTCATCAACTCTTAAGTTAATTTGCCAGTGATAGAAACCACCTAGATATACCTTCCTCCCAAAGATTATGAAAATTTATGTTAGTGATTCTTCCCTCTTCATAGCTAACCAAGTGTTGCTCTTGCCCACACTCATGAGTTGAACAGTAGACAAAGATTTTTGAAAAAAAGTTGGGATTTCAAATGTGAGACAAGGGGAGCTGAAGGATTTGGCTTGAGTGGGGCAGGTTGCACGTGAGAAAGTCAGCTTCTCACCTCAACCATTACCTGGAAAAGCTGCAGCAATGTGGCAGCTGTAATGACATTACAGTAAGCCACAACCTGCATATAGGTCAAGTATATTAACCTATATTAACCTATATTAAAAAATGAATGATAGTAGACTCACAAAAAATGTTAGTGCTTGAATTTTGTCATAACCAGTTCTTTAACTTACGCTCTTGAGAGAGCATTTTAACTGTTGATTTGTCTACAATTGACCTTTCAATCCATTGGCTTCCATGGGCTTTAGGAAATTCCTGTGGATTTTGGTGGTTGTTGGCTTATATCAAAGGTCCATGCATTACAGAAGCATAAATTTTATTTTGATGCTTTAAACAGATATGGAGAAAGTTCCAGCCCTCCCCCTTCCCTGCTGACTACAAAAATATGGCTGCTTTCATTGTAATTGTGTCTCATGCTGTTTGATCATTGTTCAGTGTCTTTCAAGTTATTTCCATTAGGAGGAGAAATTGCTGAGGGATTCAGGTAATTTTATGCAAACCTGTTGAATTTGAAAAGAAAAAAGGAATACAAAAGCCTTGAAGACAGGATGAATCAAATCAGAGATAATTTCTTTATCATTTTCTAGCCTGCACTCAAACTTGTTATGAGAATTTTCACCCATTCTCTCTGAATTGTATTTCCAACTTTTTTTCTGTCTCCAAGACTTTCTAGATCCTATTTTTCCTGCTTGTTTCCTGGTACTCAGGAAAATACACACTCCAGTAATTATCTTATTGCTTAGATCTCATTTTGGGACCTAGAAAAATCTTTTCACCTTTCTTTTTCTGCTTCTTTTTAGTTATCCAGAATCAATGTTTTGGGCATTGGATTCATTCATGTTTATTCAAGAAAAGGAGATTATCATCTTCCTACATGTCTCCAGAATGAAAGAAACCATCATATTGACATGCTTTAATGAAGCTTCACCCAACCACTGAGAACTTAGGATATATTTTAAGAGAGAGATTACATCAGCAGAGGTAAAATAAAATAAAATTATGGAGTCTAAAAGCTTTCCAAAACTGAAAGAACATGCAACAGTAGTGTTTACAGCTCTGTGGTGATGTAAAAGCCCACAAAGATCACTCCGAAGATTGCATGCTTGAGTGAATACCTAATGAACGTACAGTAGCCATTTTTCTCCAAGTATCTGCCGGAGATTTAAGGGGTAATCCAAGGAGCATATCACTCTGACAGGGATATAAACCCAAATATTCTCCTTTAGAATGGATAAAAGGAGAAAGCAGTGGACTTCATTTGTAGTTCTAGTTTGCTAAATTTCACTCAGGCATATGAAAATATTCCTGCATTTTTACATGAAGACCAAAACCATCTTCATCAGAATGACCCTGATTTGGGCCTTCAACTTTTGCTTAACACTTGTGCTTCTTCAACTTCCAGCTTCAGGAGCTTCCAAATATACCACAAGAAAGTGGCTTGTGATGAAGCAAAGTTACTGACAGGATTCCTTGTGAGTAGCAGGAGGCCATTGCAAGATGAATGCTGGAGGAGAGTTTCAAATTACTGGAAAATGAAAACAGTGTTGGGAGGGGTTTTTTTTTCCTAATTCCATTTCCAATTAAACCATTTAGTGAAAGCAATATTTGGCCAAAGCACAGTGTGATTTTCACAGAACAACAATAAAATATTTAGTATGTTTATATTCCCCAAAATTAAAAACTAACCAGAACAAAATGCACAGAACAAAGCATTGTTCTGAAATGGGCTGACTATATTAGTCTTTTGCTGGAATACCTCTATTTTGCCCTCTGTCTGTAAAATGCTAGACAACTGACAACTGCCACTTCATCAATAGGAGCTGGGGATGCTCCATCTGTGATAAGCTCTGATCAGTTTACAGTCCTGCTTACAGCTGCCATCCCAGTTTAAGCATTATACAAGAAAGCTTTTCTTGTTTGTAAGCTCACTTAGCCAGATTCTGGTCCTCCAGGTCACTTAACCACATGTTTAACTAAAGTGCATGAACAGTTTCTGGAACTTAAGAGAGGACCTGACACTCAGCAGGGCCAGGTTGTTTGAAGTTAAGCACATGCTTAAGTGCTCAGCTGGATTTTTGCCCAAATTGTCAATCTTATAGAGTTAATCATTTATCACCCTGCTTATGTTCTGGTAGTTATGCTTCAGTGTGCAAATATGTAAATTGCTTTCATAAAGCTCTGCGCATCGAGCACAAATAATGCTTTCTCAGCCCTTTGCAGGAGTTCTTCAGTCCTGTGACACCTCAGATAGATCAAGAAGCACTTAGGACTGGCAAGAAAGTCACTTCTCCCTTAATTAAACAGAATCATGACCGTGTTCCTCTTCTTAATTGTCGGGCGCATTCACAGGCTTGCAAAATAAGCAAATGAATAACTCCATTTAGCTCTAACCTGACAACTATCATGCATTTTGCCTTTAGAAGCATGTAAATTGATCCATCTTCCACTGCCACTTCGAGAGTGAGAAAGGGAGCAAGCTGTCGAATCTATCAGAAACATATTTGCATAACTTTCGCACAGATTAGGTGAAATAACTGCCTACAAGTGTATTTGCAGTGTCTCACACGGTAATTCTTCCAAACACCAGTGACCATTTTAATTTTTCTTTCTCTCCTGAGGTTAATTGCTGTGAACTACAGGGGAATGTCACCTCCACTTACCTGTGTCCTGTTGCTTTTTGTATTCAGAAACGTCATAGCTCCCATGTTTTTTCACAAAGAATTAAAATTGCCACAAGGAGAGCAAATACAGTTTCTGCCATTCAGCTCCAATAATATTGTATTGGAATGATAAGCAGCAATGGTGCCTCACTGAAATAGACCCTTAAAATGCAATTAGTTGCAGTTCTATAGATTGCAGAGCCAGTTATGCTGCGCTCCTGCCTGTGGGGCCTTCCAAGAACCCACTAATGAAAAGGCTGCTTTTCCCCAGATGCCAGGTACTTTTGCAAGAAATGAATACTGGGAAAGGAAAATGAGAGTCTGCTGCTTTGCTCTGTAGAGCAACTTCCTGTAAAAATTTATTCTCTGTCAAGGAAACTGCCTGAAAAAAACCCCCACAGTCAGCTACTTTTCCTAAGAGAAAGCTTGAGCACTGCTCAGATTGAATCATATTAAAACTAATTAATGCCAACAGCTGGTCTCACAATCATTAATTGAAAAAGCCAAACCTCGAGCTTTAAGGATAAATTAAAAAAAACCTTCTACGTAAACAAACAAAACAGCAGCAAACTAAGCAAACAGGAGCAAACAGAATCCCCCATGACTGACTAGTTTACCATCATGAACTACCAAACAGGACAAAACTCATCCCTTGAACTGTCCTGGGATTGCATGCTGACTCTACAAATGCTCCCAAGCTTCTGCTGCAGTGTTGGGCTGGCAGGTCGGGTCCTGGGCCACCCATGACACAGGCTTCTGGAGGAGCAAGGGTAGGAGGGATCCTTGAGGGGAACCGCTGAAAGCCACACTTGGGGGAAAAAATCTTAGCATTCACTGCATGGCTGTTTCAGGACTGGCATGGAAATAAAGGCCCAGGAAATGGAGAAGCCTCAAACAAGACTTCAGCAAGCTTGTGTTCAGGTCAGGTCCCAGATGGAAATTTGGCTGTCAT
>VYZS01083766.1:49207-120512 GCA_013400695.1 Neodrepanis coruscans | reverse complement strand
CTAAAATAAACACAAAATAAATTGGTACTGTTAGTATTTTACACGTCATCATTAGGCTTTAATAAGATTAACGGGACTCAAGGAGTTTCCAACTTCGAAACACATTCCTGTGTGCTGACTGCAGACTCTGGCAGATACCACTCCATCGATTCACTTTTACTCCAAGCCAGTTTCTCAGCAACTACAGTTTTGAAGAAACTTGTACTATATGTAATTTTATCCTCAGGAGAATTTGAACGAACCGGGCATAACTGTTAAGTCTGTCCCACGTAACCTATCAGCTGTTCATGACTTGCTGTGTGGTCACCTTCCCTACATCTCTCCGTATGCAACCATGCATACACAACCCCTCTACATATCGGAACAGAAGGATTCCTCAAAAGAGGGAAGGTTTTTTTGCTTTAAGAAACAAACATGCATTCAAACACACACACAAATGCATGCGTAAATTAAACTGAACACCACATGTACCGTCTTTGAAAAAGCTGTTACAGCACACTAACAGCTTCCTCCTTCTGTAAAACTAGTTGCAAAGAAAGCTGAATGGGTTTGCTTGATTCTATTCAACCAAAGGAAAGATTTGGACAGGAATGCAGACAAATCTGTGCATTTTCATACTTATCAAACAACAACTTCTATTTAAACTGATAAAAAATGTGCTTAGATTTTCACAGCCTTTTAAAGAATACTGGTCTCACATATGCACAAAATGGAAATGAAAAAAAAGTTCATACTGAAATGTCATCTTTATTCCAATAAATGCTTTACATTCTACATTTGTTTGGGGAAAGATTGTTTTCTTACTAAAAAGGTGAGGTAGAGGAAACATTTTTAAGGACCACTATTAATGGTTTCCAATTTGCATGTGTTCCATGCTTAAGGAGTAAAGATAGGGGTTTGATACTTCAAGGTGCCTGTTCCTTGGGTATTTTGACAGTATCATGCAATTGCTTCTAATTTTATTTTCCAAAATAAGAATTGTTTTGTCCAAATTGATATGCATAACTTGCATGAGATGCATCCTGTACCTGATTTCTACACACACTCATGATGATGACCATCATCATCAAAGACTCAGCCATTCAAGGGACAGACTACATCAGCCAGATTTTCACTTCTCTGACAATAACTACAGTGAAACTGAATAATGTTCTAACATCTCATTCAGAACCTTTTCCTGTGAAACAGCCCCATTTCCTGCCAGTATGCATATCCACCATGAGACTGAAATCATGGAGAATTTAAGAATAACAAATGAAAAAAAAAAGTTCTTTCAGCAGTCTAGAAATACCCTTTTTTAAAAAACAGTATTCTTGTATGTATCTATAGGCAACACAGCCTGTCAGCAAGCCTAAAACTAAGTGGTAAATGTCTAAGGATAGGTGGAATGGATGTAGTCAAAAGAAGAGTCATCCCCTGCAGAAATTATGGTTCTGCTCATGGATACAGAGGGGTCCTACAATGTTTCAAGCTGAGGCATATGCTACATCCAAAATCTAAAAAAGATAGCTCCTCTCAACAGTTTGCAATAGCCCTGGAGGAAAAGTCAGACTAAAAGTAGGTACCAAGGAAAGCACCGCATTGTGCAAACTTTTAACTTTACATCCCTCTCACCTTTGTTAGCTGGTATTCAATTCAGGTCCTAATTTATATAATTAACTATTTTTCATTTAAAAAGTTGCCCTTACACATATTCTCCGTGGGCAGACCAACTCATCTGTTAATGTAACAGAGAAACTAACATTTATTTGTCACTGAGACAGACAGTAAGGCAAGCATCTCTTAAGGGAGAGGAGGAAAGAAAGCGTTTTCACAGCAATGTCTAAATAGATAGTAAAAATGAATTCTGGGATTAACAAATTTGGGATGATACTTACCCTCCTCCTTGACACATAAAAAGCACATGACATTCCTAGGCATACACAGTTCACTATATAATAGAAAGTTATGATTGTAAGAGAGTTAAAAAGACCCTCAGTGTTCCAAAGATTAATCTTAGGAAAAAGTTGCTTGGGACTCTGAAGGATGATGTTACAGAGTTGCAAACAGTACTGATTCTGTTTTCTAAAGCTAAAGCTTAGCAATAGAAAATTCTTCAAACTTTTGGCAATAAAAGGGAGTTTCAAACGATGTCCATCGAGATGACTACAAGACATAAAAACACCTGTAAGTCTAGCCATGAAAAAAAATTAGAAGCTCACTCCACAGTGTTTTAGTTGTAAGAGTGATTGGCTACAATAACCATCAGTAATACTCCTGTTTACCCACCTAGTCTGAAAGATTATGAAGATGAGTTCAGAAGAGCTGACCCTCCAATTTTATTAAATATTCAGTGAACATTTTGTATGCATGCTGGGTATTAAATAAAAATCAAAAAACACTGCTAACTAGCATATGTTATATACTTCAAATAATAATGGAGTAGCTCTGTTTGTTTTTTAATAATTTATTTAAATCACTATCACATATCAACATAAAAATGCACAATATGAATACAACACAAATTCTGGCATCATGAATGTTTAGGTGCTTTCAAAGTTTTGTTGGTTTTTTTTTTCCTGCTAGCTAATTTTGCTTATTGTATTCCAAATAAACCTGGAGAACTTACTTAATTTTTTTTGCCTTTTTTTTACCTTAATGGTAATAGCACTGCTATTTTCTCACCTGCAACACTATCACAGCATGTGGGCCTTCAGCAGCAGGAAACTCTTCATTGTCATGATTTAGCCTACTCTTCCTACAATCTCTTTCTCCTCCCCCCACATCCCACCCCCCATCTCCGACNGCCCCTCCCCCCCCCCCCCCCCCCCCATCTGCTCTCTTCCTAGCTGACTAGATATAACCTACACACAATCTGCCCTGCTTAAAATCATCTGCTATTAGTGCTCAATTAAAACGCTGGTCGTCACCATAATGCTCACTGGCCAAAGAAACTTAAGCACTAACTAGGACACAGCCCATACATTTAGCAGAGCAGGTCTGAAGTGGTGTCTCCAACGCGCATACTGTGCGCCACATGTTGATCGACAATTGAACATAGGGTGATGCAGCTGTTCAACGTACTTTCTACTTGAGATGCACCATGAAAAAGGACCTGAACAAAGTGGTTTACTCAGCAGATTGCACCGGAGACAGCAACTATAATTTTTAAGTTGCAAATCTATGGAACAAGAACAAATCCAGCTTTTGTGCAAGTCTAATCTTAGTAACTACTGCTAAGCTGATGTTCCATATTTCCACATGGGTTTTTGCAAGCAAATTTGCTCGCAGGTTTTAAACAGGATTAAGATAGCCTGTGTGCCATTCTCAGGTTACCACACATAACAGAAAGTTCCTGAATTGATGGATGCAAGACACAGGATCCTCAATTCTCAGGCTGAAAATTGTTATTTTCTGTGGCATCACATCCAACAATTCATACTGTTGGAACCTACATAACAAAACTGCACTAAACTACACACCTTGTGTCCAAATGTAGCATCCTCAGAAGCCAAGACTGCAACCTGAAATTATAAGGAGAAAGGCAATTTCAAATTTAGCCACCACCAAGAACCTCTCTCTGCTGAGCACAGCACCATGGTCCAGGCAAAGAAGAGATCTGTAAATTATGTCAGTCTGGGTCAATCCTAGGAAACCTACATACAATAGATAGGCTGTGCTAAACTAACAGCTGACAACAGAAACCCTCAAGTGAGGAAACTCAGAAGGCATCCCTCATGACATAAACAAGGTTTCTCCACCTAAATGACATAAAGATTAACAGTTAGTGTTCCAGTACCATATACTGTACTATACCTGGAACATTTTCCTCTATATGGAGTTTCAACTACACCAAAAACTTGGCTGAGCACAACCAGAATTATCTGCCATGGTAAGTCTCTGTAAAAAAAGGCTGGAAACACCTGAACTTTTCCTCTCCTGTTATCTTCTAACCAGGCTGGGTGCTCCCTGCACCATCACCAAGTGGAACAGTGCTAATGGGAAACTCTGCAGATGAGGTCTTGCTTGCAGGCTCCCGTCTTGTCTTGAGCATAGAGAATTCTTTGAAAACTGTAGCATTCAGGAAACACAAAATGCCCAAGCCAAGGCCTAAGCTAGCTGGATGAGAGATGCAGTGAATGTCTGAAAGCCTGAGAAAAGCAAGCTGCCAGGTCATCCAGTGGTGCTCCAGGTCAAACCCCTTGCTGGTTGCCCGACACTGCACACCTGTAAGAGTTGATACGCACTAATCTGCAACAGGAACAGACACAGAAAAGCAGGCACACTGATTTTTCATTAGACTCCTTAAAAATACTTCACACTTCAGCACCTTTCACCTGAGAATCTCAGTTCTTTTATGAATCCTAATTAATTAAGCTTCCCAATACACCAGTGAAGTCAGAAATGTCATCATCCCAATATACAGAGAGAAGAGTGCGGCAGGAGAGGTTAAATAATTTCTTAGTAGTCATGTGCCAAGTCAGGGACACACTCATGAAAAGAATCCCAGATCTCTACTCCCAGGCTCATAGTTTAACAATTAGGAAATTCTCTATTTCTCTGATTTACATCCTATTTAAAATGCCTACTGCTGAATTATAATTTATACAACTAGTATAACTATAACTAATGTATCTAATCTCCAGTTTAACTTAAGACAAGTGAAGGATTTAAAGCAAATCAAGAGGAAAAAAATTAATGTGAAGTTTCAGCCTGAAGCGTGTTATAATGCCAGAGTTATAAACCCCCGAACAAGAAGGTTTATAATGGAAAGACTGATAAACTAACAGTGATGGCAGCACTTAAATATGTTTATGTCATGATCTAGCAACATATGGTATTCTTTTATCTCTAAATTAAAAAAGGGAGGGAAAAAGAAAAGGGAAGGGAGATAAAGCATTTATAGGAACTAGGAATAAATGAAGATAATGAACCTGAAGTTACCCAATTGTGACCTGTCCAGCTAATTAGGAATGGCAGGAAGAGGCTACAAAATAGTATCTCATTCAATAGGAGGTAGAAAAAATAATTCAAGCAAATAAAATCAATCTAAAATGATATGATATGTATTAGCTCCTTATATTAAGCTTCTAATCCTTTAGGCACTTTATAAATATTAAACAATCAGTCCTGGTGAGACTGATAAATATCCATAATATATTTTACAGATGAAGAAATAGACAGAGGGTTAAGTGACTTGCCCAGGGCCAAAAAGAATAATCAGCCACTGGATCAGAAACAACTGTATGAATGCTTGTCATAATACAGTGCCCTACTCAGATGCTCAGGTGGCTTCTGAAAAAAGACATTCCACTATCAGAAGCATCTCAGTTAGTGTTAATGTAGTACCCATCTTAAGTGTGAATGCTCATTTTCACTAGGCTGACTATTTTGGTACAACACACAGCTACCACCAAGAGATAGACCTCAAAACTTGAACAACCTTGTTCAAACTCATTAAGTTTTCTCTATCTAGTATTATGCCAGTCGTATACCCCAGATGCTACTTCCAGACTCATTAATCACAGAACCAAAAAGATTGGAAAAGATCGCCAAGATCATCGAGTCCAGCCTTTGACCAATCACCACCACGTCAAGTAGACCATAAGAAGCAAGTGCCACATCCAGTCATTCCTTTAATGCCTCCAGGAACAGTGATTCCACCACCTCCCTGGCCCATTCTGATACCTGATCACCTTTTTAGTGAAGAAGTTCTTCCTGATGTCCCATCTAAACTTCCCCTGACTCCCCCAGCTTGAGGCTATGTCCTCCTGTCCTGTTCGAAGCTGCCTGGCAGAAGACCCCCACTTTGCTACATCAGTTTTTCTGCCTTTCAGGTAGTTGTAGAGAGAGAGAATACTTATTACTGTGCTACAATTCTATTGTGGAGATTAATTAGGAAAAAAAATCGAGCCTTCTTAGTGTCACTGAGCCCTTCTCTGACTCCCTCCTTGAAACCATCAGGGTTGCTGATGCCTTGCCCGTCCCAAGACACTCCTCCTCCCTCTCTTTCCCAAGGGCCTCAGCTAGGCTGACAGCCTCACTGAGCCCGCCCAGGGCTGCCTGTCCCCTGCACTGTGCTCCCCCAATGCTACCAGCTGCAGGAGCACAACACGGATGGGATGGCACAGAACCCCTGCACCGACCCAACACACATCAGGTAGAACATCTTTTGTTTGGGCTCTGCCTCATCTGCAGAGAGGCCATCTTGCCATGCAGGGACCTCCGCTGTAGAGTACAGCCATACTGTCAATGACTGGGCTGTGCAAACAAAATTTCTACTTGCTTGGGGCCAAGAGAATGCTCACCATTGCCATAGTCTCAAAACATATTAATTAACATGGCATGATGGCCAGCACATGTACAAAACTCAATCCTCCTTCTTTTCACCAACCAAGAGAAGGAACAAATTGTGACATCAGCGAGTAAACAAGACATTTAAGCTGGTAACATATGCTTAGTCTCCTTTACATATAGAAAGACTTTCTTTTATGCTTAGAAATGTAAAGCTCACAGAGACAGTAAAATGGTTTGGAGTGAAGCTTGTATAGATAACAATTCTAATTAAAAATGTTATTGAACGGGTCTGATAACACCATTCTTGCTTTACCAAGAATGATCACAGCACTTCTGTGATAAATAATTGCCCTCACCTTCTAGATGATGCAAGGAAATATCCTCTATATTCTTTATTACTAGTGTTTAGCAGCATACTTCTGGTGTTAGTCCATGCATTTGTATTTTCACCTCTTTGTATAAAAGACAGTCAAGTAAGAGACAACTGCTGACACTGTAAGACACACAACAAAAACTATTGAAACAAGATGTGGGGCAACACGGGTTTTCCTCATGTTTTTCCTCAAAAAACAGAAAAAACCCCAAATGCATTACCACCTGGCCTGAGTGGACCCCCCACTCTCCCAGTGGGAATGCATGTGTACTTCCATCAGCAACCACATCACTACAGAAGAGAACATTTCCTTAAGAATCAGGGAAGCACCATCTTTCTCCCAATCATGTTCAGAATATATTACTTCCATTCCAATAAACAAAAAAAATGAACAAGACACCCATTATTGCTGTAAAGATAATCTGATGTTAATTAAAACCTTCTCATTATATACTTATTTGTGGCAGTTAAACATTTCTTATTTTAGTTGGCTTTCCTATGTGCACATATGTAAATATCTTGGGTAGGAGGGGTGTTTTTCTTTTACAGTAAAAAAAAGCAGACTCGATTCTTAAATGAAGCACTGTTGATTTCATCTACATGATGATATATCTGTATCAGATACAGTAGCTTTGCCCTAGGCATTGCTCTAACTCTTTGCTCCAGTCCACCTTCCTTTCCTCACAATACAGCCCTATATTTAAATGGGTCTGTTTGTCCCACATTGTATCCCTATGTAAAAGCAATTTTTACTCCCTGTTCTTTGTTTTTTTTCCCCTCAGTTTATCTAAAGAACCAAACACCCTTTTGCTTCTAAGAAACAAACTCAAACCACACTAGCAGCATCCTGCAATTCTGGGCTAGAAGGCTATTGTAAGTGGTAAGGGGTAAATGATGGGGTAGTATTCTAGGGAGTGTGTATTAACCATACACTGCGGATCAATTACACGTGACACGATTAGTGGTTTAAGCAGGAGTATCCCACAGCTGGAGCATGCCTGTCCTGCCTGGGCAAGTCATCCCTCCTAGAGCCTGCTCCCACTGTCTCCAGAGGCTGGCCAGCCTGGGGTCCAGAAACCCCGCACATCCTCCCCCAGAGCATGACAAGATGAACTTCTCACATCCTTCCACAACTTACACAGTCTCCAAAATCAGCAGCTGTGGCCAAGACCACTATTATTTACGTAGTATTCTATGATTTAATAATGGACTAGAATAGCATTTAATTTTTTTTTTTTACAAGAAAAAAGAATTCATAAACGTCATGTTAACCTGGAGGATCCCCGATGAGTAACATGTGGAGTACCCTGAAAACAAACTGGGGAGTAGCCTTGAGCCTCTTTTTGTCAGAAGTCACTCTGTCAGTGTTTTTATTTTGCTTTTCAATAAAGGACTCATACAGATCCAGTTCAACAAAGAATACTGCATCGCAACCAAGACACTTCCAGTAAATTATGCACAGTCATTTTTACCTCCCTGTCAAAAAGTAGTTGAAACACAGATAAAACCCTTGAGGTGCAATGCTGAACAAGATCTTTTTGGAACAAATTTGTACAACCCAGTGATCAGACAACATAAGGAATTATTACAATTTGGTCTTCTTCAAAGACATACTAAGAATTGTTTTGGACCTCAGCTCAGTCCAGCTCCCTCTTGGCTCATCAAGACTTCAAGACTTTGTTTGAGATAGGATTAGCTGAAACTAAGCAAGAGTCACAGGAAATGAAATACCATTAAGGGAAAAAATTACAGCTACGCTTAATGCCCAGACTGTTATCCAAACAACAGACTATGAGGAGGAGCAGGTATGCAAGGACAAAATAACTAACTCACAAAAGACAGGGGTCACAGAAACACTCTCGATTTTATTTGGGGGAATCTGAAAATAAGCACTGATGATAATTTCTGATGCCTGCTGATTCCCATATAATATCCTGTTAAGACTCATGCTGAAAAGGATCATCAATCTACATGTAACTACCCAGGCAAAAACTTCCAATATAGCACACACTTAACGCTGCTCTGAGACTTGGGTCGGAGCTCCTTGGAGTTCACCTAATGGAGCCGCTATTTACAGCTGGCAGGTGATGGGGTTACAGCTACTCTGGCAAGGGACGCAGTAGACTGGAGCAGCTCTGATCAAGACATAATATTCTGCACGGGCACTTACAGTTTCTCGCGTTCACACACGAGAATTTGCCCAGCTGGCTGCAAATTTTATAGGCTTTCTATTGTCATTTGTTTGACATTATTATTCTAGGAAAATTATAGCACAGGGCTTCTTTGATACCTTGAGGGTTTTTGCCAACTGCCTGCTTACTAAAAAGGCATGCCTCTGGCACTTCTAAAACATGCTCGAAACAAAACAAATGTGTATGTTAATACGTGCATCTTGCAATACTTTTGTTTTCCCTGTTCAGTAACAATCAATCAGTTCAGAAAGGACCCTCTTCCCTGTGATAACAAAACCAAAAAAGAATAAGGAAAGACAGGTGCATCATCTTGAATTACTACTGTCAAATCACCTTCTTGCAGTTGAGGTGCACTTCTTGCTCAACTGTGACAACGCAAACCACATCACACTGTCCAGTTCTAACTGTTTGGTCTCATACCCAAGTCTGCCCTCTGACTTACACAGGATTTTGTGGCAGGTGGAGGGAGTCTCTGTAGTCCCAACAACTCAATGGGCCCCACTAGTCCAGGTGCAGAGCTATACAAACATAACTCCAATTACTATTTCCACACACCAATCTTGCTGAGCTGCCTACAGGAAATAGCCTGTATAGTATGAAACACCAGAGGATATTGTAGTGCTTGGTGCACAGACCCTCATAATCCTTTTCTAGAGTAGATTCTCAGCTTTTAAGGTTGTCCCATCACCCCACCCACCCATGCAACACTACTTCTGAACTTCTCTTTTAAACAGAGGTGACAGGAAGTTAATCCAGTTTTCATTTTTCAAAGTCCTTAGTTAATTTCAAAGATTAATATGACTACAGTCATTCATATCTTTATGAAATGCAGTTTAACTAGCTTTAATATCTCTTCCCTCTGCCTTCCTTTTCAAGTAATTTAGGATCCAGCAATTGTAGCAGATACTCGTCCTTCTCATTGGAGCAGGGACAAACCTACATGACCCACATTAGATTCTGGCAATTCTTCAAGGACTTACTGAGGGTGTAACAGTTTTAAATGCATATTGAACTGTGAGAATAAACTTCAGTAACTGCAACAACCCTTCATTCCCTTTTTCCTCTGCTACCTGCCACCAGTTATATTTAATAGAAATCCTGCATGTATTTCAGGCTACGTTTCAGGTCTGTAGCAAGCAAGGACTGGCCATGTTCCCTGGGCAATCCTTGAATAAATGTGCCAAAGACACACCTTTGTTATGACCCTGAATCTACGCCTAAAATAAAGGCATGACAGTCACACAGTATAAATCTCATGCATTAAGGATAGATCAGCTGAGATTTCCTCTCTTTCTATGCAAAGGCTGTTGAGACTACTTATGCAGGCCTTTTGGTTAAGTAAATGCCATCTCCTCACAGTCTGACCTGTGTAAAAGCTAGAAACCTTGTGACCCTGTTCAGGGTAATTATTCATTAAATCTGGCATCTACTTTTTCTTAGGCTTTCCCTTTCATTTATTTTGATGCTTCTCCGTGGTGTGAGCATTTATCTCTAAGCTCATCAGGTCCAGCAACAATAAAGATCAACATTGTAATTCCTAAATGCACAACTTTTAGCTTGAAATATACAAATTAAGTAACAAAATGATCCCTCTTTAGATGACAGAGTAACTTTGTGTGCTACTTCATGTTAAAAAGGTTTGAAATTATGTTTCAAGAAATTATGCTGCAGCTCAAATTGCTTATTAATTCTCCGACATTCTCCTTACTAGCATGTACAACATAGTGGCTCAAGGACGCAGCTCACTGAAGCAATTCTGTTCCTGGTCAGCCAGTGCTTGAGATAAAACACAACGATGCATCATGTTCTTAAAAGCTGATTAGTGGAACAGATCTGTCATGCTTGTATTTATAAACTTTTTCTTAAATGTCAGTGTTTTTGGGGAAGCTAATTTATATCAATAACCACCCCCCCCAAAAAAAGAAATCATTCACATCTCCAGCATTGAGCCCAACACACATTGTTGGATGTGCTATTGACTGACCTGCTGGTTTAATCTCCCTCTGCAAATATTTTGCAAAATGCTGGGAACAAGGCCAATCCCTGAGAATAAAAAACAATTAGACTCCAGATATTAGCTAGCTAAAAGCTATAACCATCAGCTTTGTAAGATATAATACTTAGAAGAAAAATTACACATATCAAAAGCAATTCAGGAGGAAAAAAGTAGAGTGCTATGGGGGCAATTTCTGTGAAGTCAGAAAGACAGAAAGGTATAAAAAAATTTAGGCTTGTACCAGGGTACAATTCCCAAACAAACTGACATCTGAGACTGTGTACATCTCTGCTAAGCACACGTTCACCGCAGGAGAACCTGTGAGACTTATCTGTGAGCATCCTCAATCCTTACAACTCTTCTGTAACTCATTGCTCCACAGATACCAGGATCAATAGCTGATCATCAGTAAATGCAGCGTTCACCTGCTCATCATCAGGATATGAAACTGGCAAGATATACATATGCACATACACATGCACATGTTTTCCCTCTGTAAGCATATATTCAAATGATTTTATATTTTTCTGTCATATTGCTTTTCATATTTATATGCAAAAGATGTGTAACATGCAATTAGCTCTTTCACACCAGAACACTGCATGAAACAGAGTAACTGCACAGAAAATGCTTTTGATATTTATTTGTTTGACAATGTAGAGATCAAAATGACTGTTGTACATAGATCGAAGTCTCAGAGCAGTTACTATTTAATTTCCCTCAAGAAAGGAATGGTAGATATCATAAAAACAAAATTCCAACCTCACACATTCTAATATGTGGGAAATCCTGAAAAACTGTCATTATACCAGGTGACATAAGCAATAACAACTACTGCCACTGGTAAGCCTTTTATTTCAGTATTGCGACTCCATCTTTTCTAATCAATTTTTTATTTCCTATTCTCTCGTTCCAAAACTGTGATTTCATTCTAATTCCTCACTTCCAAAACCGAGAAACATAAAATCTCGCCTATCAAAGTCCACTACAAAGAGACTCTGCAGCAGCTGCCTTTGTGTGCTACCATGCTGTGAGGTTGTAGGGGGGCTGTTACGGAAAACCTCAAAGAAGGGTTAAAACATCACTGCCCTCTACTATCAGGGCTGGAGGTTCCCACTGCCACAGCTCTGCAACCCAAGGACACATCCAAAAAGCCCCAACAGCCCTTTTCAAAGTCGGGTTGCTTGGCCCAAATGCAAGATGCCATCCACCAGCAACTTGGGGGTGACACGGAACAGCTGCATTGCCACAGTGCTTCTAAATATTCCAGAAAGCTCCAGAAAGGCATGTTTTAAAGCCACCCTCACCAGCAGGAAGGATTTTTGCTCCTTAAGGCTGCAGCTGCGGAGTACTCCCCCGCTCCTTTACCTCTCTCTCTACATAATGACTGCACATACCACCTGTGAAAGCGAAAACAAATACAGTCCTAGCTGAAACTGCTTGTCTTAACAATCCTGCCAAAAAGAAGTCAAACAATTTGCAGTAAAAATTGAAGATAAGTGACCAAGGACAAAATCTTTATAGAAACAAAGCTTCAAGTTTCAACTCTACACCATTCTGTCACCAGCTTTCTTATTTAATTGAGCCTGTATACAACCAACATCAAAGATACAAAGCTATTCTGTGCTGAAAATATTGGAAGCATGTTAGGAAGAGGTGGCAAACAGAAAGGATCTGTCAAAGGTAACAGATGTATCAAGGGCACCAAGCACTGTGAAGAAGGCGTTAATTATCTATGCTGAAAAAGAAAAGGTGTTTGAAAAACAGAAACTGTTTTCAAAAGATTCAACATATTCCTATTGTGCTCAGGAGAAAGAGCTTCCTGCACCTTAGACAACATTATTTTGAGTATGTGGGTTAAAAGACTTTTTAGGCAAGGAGAAACATAATGTAGAGAGCACTCTGTTTCAGAAACACGGTTTTAATTTCAAAATCTTTACTGTGTCTTGCAACCAATTCCAATCATAGACTGCATTCTTTATTCCTACTTTAAATGTAATGGGTAACTTACATAACCTAGCAGAATCTCAAAAACAACAGGAAAAGAAGAACACACTTTAGAGCACCTTTTTTTTGTAATTTAGCACCATCTACACAGTACTTGCAACTACTGCCCTACAAGAACAGTTTCATTTTTCCTCTTGCTTGATCTGAAAAAAGTGCTGCTTTTGAAAATAAAACATCAAGTCACACCAAGACAAAATTTACCACCGTAAGACCTACCTGCCCTACATACATCTTATGTTCTTCTATACTTGTTTTCTAGATTGTATATAGTACTGCTTGCTCACAACCTATTTCTGAGTCAGAAGAAACCAATTCTTTATTACACCTATTCCCCTCTCCACCTACCCTTGTAGGACTGATGAATTGGGACTTTCTAAAAAACAATTTTGAGAAAAATGGTTCACACAAAAAAATACCCTTTTTATCTTTAACAGAAAAAAAAATCAGAACAGATCTGAGAGAAGATAAACAACAATTAAAAGCAAGGAAAGTCTACACTTTCATACAAAAAAAGGCTGAACCTTTCTCCAAAAATAATTGAAACATACTAAATGCATGACTGATACTGCATACTCAGCAAAATTAATGTTCTTGCCATAGGAGTGTGGTATGATCAAAAAGAGAACCACAGTGTTCCACACAACTGTAAATTATTTGGGGGAACAGTCTAGTCAATAGCCAGCAGGGATGTAACAGCCTCTCTGAACATGGTCCCTACTTTCCCAACTAGACCGAAAGTTCCTCCTGATGTCCCCTTCTCGCTATTGGTATTATGCCATACACAGACAGTGGCTGATGCCGACAACATCTAGGCAACTCACGTGGGCATCATCTGAGCATTCCAAGATCCAGGGCACACCTTTAGAAAGGGTGGTTTGCACAACACAGTATCCACACACCTGCCAAACAGCCACACAGTAGGAATCCCCTGTATAATGTTCTGTAACTTGAAAAGGTAAATCCCTGGTACAAGATTCAGCTGAACTAAATGATTTTTGCCAATGACCTGAGCTTTTCTCTTGAATTATTTTAGGATGTGCCCCCTTTGCCTCCACATAAGGTATAAAGATTGAGAAACACACTGACTGGATTACTTGTTTTAAAAATTATTCAGATGTGACAGCTGGCCAGTTTTTGACCCTTCTGGTATGAGGATTTAAGAGCTGACTGGGAAAGAACAAGTGCACCCGTCAGTGTCTTAACTCCTCCACACTCTCCCAGCTCACAACAGCAATACACTTCCTTAGAACTAAAGGAAAAAACAGCTCTTAAATGGGGTAGGCAAAAAAATACAAGCATTCCTAGGAGTCACTTCAGTCCTAAGTAGAGTGCATAATAATAATAAAAGCCTCGATAAACTGACAAACTGTATTTTTTTTCCATTTTACTTGAGTTCTCCAGCCATTGTAATAGAGAAAATTGAATGCAAGCCCTGAAAACATATCCTTCAAAAACACGTTTTCCATGATTCACACACACAAAGCCCAAATCTGCATACACAAATCAATTAGGTTTCTCAAATGCTTGAACTACTTACATAAATTGTGACTTTTGCTAACCGAAGTTAAGTGCACAACGCATGACTCTGCAGAATGCTTCAGCACTTTTCTGCGATAGTCACAAACAAACAAGCCAAGTAATTTAAGACCAAATTCTTCTCAAAGTTACTTCTAGCAAATAGTGGCTCTCTTATAAAAGCCTGATGAATTGCAGAATTTTGGCTTCAGAATTCAATTACATGTTAGAATATTAAAAATTCTAAAGTCCATAAACAATGATTATAAAACTGTTTATAGCATTTTCAAGTGTTTTATTTGAACACTGCAATATGAACTATAAATGTTCTCTCCTCTCCCCCATTTTTCTTCTCATTTGTTTGCTGCAGTTTCTTCATGCAAAGAGAACAAGAATGGCACTGAGGGAAGGAGGAGAGGAGAGTATGTGGCAGGCTATTGACACACCACCTCCTCAAAAACTCTGATTCTTCATTGGCTTTATGCCTGATCTGAGAGTTTTATTCTAGGTCTACAAGGGTGCTTCTGGATAATTACAAGACACCAGCTAGCATTTTTTGCCCAGCCTGTCTCAATTTCAAAGCAAGCCCCTTCTTCCTTCTTTTATTGTTATTCAAAGTAAAACAGCAAAACAAATCAATTGTTAACAGCCTTGTGCAGTTTTCTAAACTTAGCCTTTCTGTATGATGTTGTGCATATAAGGTAATACTCAATGCAGCTGTACATCTTCAAGCACAAGAACCTTGTATAAATCCTCCACTTCAATAACTGCTTTTGTAAAAATGTCTTCTTTATGAACACATACAAACAGGCATGTATATACACATATACATATATATATATACACATAAAAACACGCACACTTTTTTTTTCCTTTTTTAGCCAGTACCCCAGTAAGTATTTTTTTTTGCAACTTTTCCTGAAGAAATAAATCCCAGCACTCACCCTGTTTTCCAATTACGGTAGCTACACCAATTATAACAGTAAGCTGGCAACCCCAGAGACTGCTTTTTATACTTATTTTAAGCTCATTTTACTCAGAATGTAAAGAAAGACTTGAATTACAATTCCAAAGGTGAAAGGTTAGAGTTTTAATTTCTGAACTGTGCAGTCCTGGAAGGGCTTTTCAACACTAATGTTTTCTGGAGGCCATTTTGTTTCAGTATTTATTTCTACTAAGGTTCCCCTTCTCCCTTACAATAAAGAATGTATCTCTGTATTTTCAAGGAAGCCAGTTACAGACAGGTTTTGCTGCAGCTCATTTGTTATGTCTCACTCTGAGTTTACAAACAGCTCTCCCCTGCATCTCCACTGGATACAATTTTAGTCTAGACAGGGGAAATCTAAGCTACTGCTGCCCAAACAACATAAACACAGGAAGATTTTCAATCAATCATTTCATTAATAGAAACACATCTAATAATATAAAGGGAGGGTGTTTTGGAAGAAAGCCCATTTCAGAGCCTGAAACAGCATTAATTGTGTGGTATTGTTGTTGTGCTAGGCAGGGCTATGGAACGACACTCACAAACCAGATTTTGGTGCCGTGGTACATTTCAATAAAATAAGCCTTGTTTCTCCAACACAAGTGGCTTTCAAGACCACTGACAACTTTGAATTAAATGGTAAACAGACTAAATAAGACTTGAACAGCACTGGCATTCATCTTTGCTTTGATACAATCAGGTCAGTGCCCACATAAATGTATTTCTAGCATGACCATTATTTCTGGTTTTCCTCAAGCTCTTTTACCTGGGAAATAGCATTAAACACAGCAGCTACTAACACACTAATACCCTTCTCCTGTTTTCATCTGTGCCAGCCTGTTGTCTGTCCCCAGCCATAAAAATGTCTAGAAATAAAATGCTTTGAATGCAATTATTTCTATGTTGTTTTTAGAGAAAAACACTGCCGGTCTCTCTTCTTGTGTCTGGAGCATCCACACACTCACTTCTCTAAAAGTGAGATAAATATGAAGAACACTACAAGGCTTTTCCTTCAAAGGCAGGAAGGGGAAGAAGCTATTATTTGGACCACATTTTATTTTTTATTCCCGAGTAATATCCATCCCTTCATCAGGAGGCTCAATTTACTACCCTGATCTCAGATCAACTTTTACCAGTGGGTGTCAGTGTAACAGTGTAATGTTATAATGGGGGGAGGACAGGGAGAAAACACATGAAAAAATAAAGACTACATTTTCTTTTTAAATGCCACATTTATATTAAAAGCGAAGAGAGAAAATGTTTCCTTTCAAAACAAACTTCACTGCAGATTTACTCTGCAACTGCACGTGTCTGTGTTAACATGCTTAAGCAACTTCAATTTTTGTTTTCCAAGCCTATGCACGTTCTGTGGGTACACACATGCACACAAACATGGGCGTACAGTAAACGTTTGGTCTATAAACCTTTTTCATCGTTTCGACAAAGTGAGACTGTCGCTTTAATTCACATTTCACAGCAAACATTTAAGAGGCTCTGTGGACCCCAACTTATTAACCTGTGCCAATTTAACCAGTATTACTCAAGAGGTTCGAAAACCTAAAAATAGGTGTTAATCTGTGCAGGCTGACAGCGACTAATCAGTACCCTCCTTGTCACAACTTCTGCCCCTCCTACTCCTTGACGGGGGGCAAGTACAGCACATGGGGAGGCAAGAAAGAACAGTCGCCGTGCTTTTGGTTGCGGGTTTTTGGGGGTTTGGGTTTGTTTTTTGTGTGTGTTTGTTTGCGTTTGTCTTTTCTGAAAGGAAAAAAAAAGTGTATCTCGTAAAGCTGGGCTTGAAAACTTGTTTCTGTACTAGCAAGCAATGGCTTCCTGAAATCAACTGCTTGAATGTCTACTAAATCACTCTGCCGAAGTGATAAAATCCTACATTTTACTTAAGAATCAACATGCTTAAAACATCCAGTGGCCTGAGCTCTAACTCTAGTCAGACGCATCTGAAATTTTAAACGCCCAACTTTTGCCTTTTCAAACGCTGTTAATTAATAACCTGGTTCAAAGTCTCTTCTCTCCTAAGCACAAAGGTACGTGTGCCTACAGAGGTATGTCCCCTCCTTCCCCTGCCTACTTCCCGACCAGAACCTGGTCGTGTGCCACGAAGATAACCCCGAGTTATGTGCTCACATACGCCTTTTATTAACACACGCAGAATGAAACGCCGAGTGAAAAGCAGCCCAAGCTGCAGCGCTGCCCCCAGAACTAGACCCTACCGAAGTGGGTTAAAACAGGGAGCCAGTCGGGACAGCTCAACAACTAAACTGTCAAATTAAAAATAAGCACCGAAGTAGGTTAGGTCTTTCCGTATATAACTCGTACTGCCCGGGACACGCCGGGTTCTGCTGAAAGGCAAGAAGGTATCTTTCCGCGTGAGCCACCGCGGGGCAGATTTGGAGGGAGTGCCAAATTAATGCACAACAACTCCATCGCGGCCATTGTTAATAGAAGGAAGTAAACACCGCTGGGCAAAGGGCACTTTTCCCCGCTGGAGAGGGGGAAGCGTAGCGCACCCCCCGCCGGGCCGGCCCGCGCACAAATGGCGGCGCCAATGGCGGCCCNCCGCTCGGCCCCATTAAGCCGAAACGAGTCGCAACTCATCCAGCTCGAAACTTGTGTATTAAAAGGAGAGCGAGCGAAGCACGGAGGAAAGAGGTCGTGAGGGACGAGGGGGACGGAAACCGGGGAAGAGCAGCTGAGGTTGGAGTTGCGCCCGGCAAGGGCACAGCGAGCAGCGCTGCCGCTGGCCATGAGACCTTTCCTTCTGGGCTCTGTCCTGGGTCAGCAGGAACTTCCCCCCTTCGTGTTTCTCCCGCTCCCCCACTCAAGAACAGCTCTGTCTTTTGGGTGCTTATACCTTTAACACAGGGCCTAAAAATAAAAAATAAATAATGGGGAGAAAAAATTCGCCCAAAAGCCAAGCAGACCCCGGCCGCCCGACGGCGCTCGGCCCCATGGGCAGAGGCAGGGCTGCGCTTCTCTAGCCAGGAGTTCCCAAGTTTCCGTATATAGGCCGCCTCCAGGTTTCGTTGCTCCTTAAACCTTAAACCATTCCGAGGAATTAAACAAGCGCCACTATGAGGCGGGGAACGGGGGAGGAGGGCGGCCTTGGGCAAGGAGCAGCCGCCTGCCGTTCGCCTGGGCCCCGTGCTCCTGCCCTCACTCGCCATCCTCCTCCCCGCCTGGCGTGTGTGTGGGTTCACAAAGGCACATCTGTGCGTGTCGAAGGGCCAGCCTGACGTGTTCTTCGCTTGCAGCAGCTGCGGTTTCTGAGGAAACAAGGCTGATTTTCTAGTCAGGCTGGAAGGGCCTTTCCCCCCCCCCTTGCAAGCGCCTACGTGCGGGGGAGGGGGAGCGGCGGGGGGAGGAGAGGAGCAGCCGAGCCGAGCCGAGCACAGCCCGCGCCGCAGCGGAGCCGCCGGGGGAGGGGCCGCGCACGGCCTGCCGGGAATGTGCTGGGAATGGCTCGGCGTTCCCAGGGCGGCTCTCGGTGTCGCAATCCAGCTCTCTCTAGCTCTCTCCGCGCCGTTGTTTTCTTTAAGGCTACACAACCTTTATAGTCGGGCGAGGGCTCAGATAGTCAAGGGGTGCCTCGCACCGTTTGCCAAAAATCCCTTTTAATCCTGCCCAACTTGGCGGGGAGGAAAGCTGCACTCAACTAAGTCCTCGCACTTCTCGGTGCTGCGGGGCGAGTTTTCACGCCCTCCCCTCCTGCCTGCCCTTTTCTCCCCCTAAGGGAAAGGCTTAATCCGAACCACTCCGTCTCTGAACCGCCGGCAGATCTCTGTCCGAGTTTCTCCCTCTCCCTCACACTGCCCGAGTCCCCCGCTCAAAAACCCAGCCCTGACAACCAGCACAAAATTCCCGTTCCCAGGAACGATGAGCTTCAGCGGTGACACACAGCCCGGCCGGGGCACGGGCAGGGAGGGAGGAGGGGGAGCAGAGGGTGAGGGGGCAGCAGGCGAGGGGCCCATCACGGGGGGCACCGAGGGGGCCCTGGACACGCAGGTTCGCCTTCGCATTCCACGTCCTCAGGTTTTCCCCTGGTGCCTGCGCGTCGTCAGAGGACACGGAAAACAATTAAACATAAAGACTGCGGAGCGAACCCGAAAGCCAACAAGGACACGCCAGACAAAGATCAAATGTTCCCAGTTAAAAAGCGCAGCCCTTCGGCTCTCCCGTTCTACCCGCCCCAAATAACAGCCCCCCTTCCCCCGTAACCAGAAATTAAAGGCTCGGAGGGAGGACAGAGGGTGGGAACTACTGCTGTTCTGACAAGGACGGGAAAAAGAAAGAGGAGACCGGGATAAAATGCACATGGAGAGAGTTTTGCCGACTTCGGTAAATAAAGTAGTAATTGGCTGTAACTGGCAAAGGTGGAAGATAAACATTTGCGCTCTTCGTTCTGATACTAAAAGTGTCAGATAAAACTTTAATCTCTTGTAGCTGTTTATTTTTAAAATGTCCAAACATTTTCCTCTGCACACACCATAACAAATTAATTTCACTGATGTTTAGCACTTGAGATCACTGTAGACAAGCAAGGAATTTATTCTGGGATAGAAAAGCTAATGTTACAAATTTTCCAAACTTGACTGCCTGCTATTAGGTACCTATGTTCATATTGAGTCACTGAAATAATTGGCCTAATTTTCAGAAATGATAAGCACTCACATTTTCAATTAATTTCACATCTCTGAAAATTAGGCCATTACGTATCTAAATTTGACCTACGTTTGAAAATTCTGGTTGTATCTCTGAAACAGAAAAAAACTCCAGAGTGATTACAACCAAATTCTGGCATAATTACTTAACATTAAATATGGAAAGACTAGAAAGGGAAAATATATTCAATGGGCAATGGTATCTAGTGCAACAGACGACATGCAACCATTGCATTAAAAACATTCAAAGCTCTATGTGAATCTGATACTTAGGATTGGTTCCAGTTATTACTATAGAAAAAAAAATAAACAACAACTACCCCAACAGAAAACAAAGCCCACATTTATAAATTGTCAAGACTGCCCGCAAACATTTGGCCCTATTAATCACAGTTAATGCATTTTCCACAAAGAAATTAAAGGGAAAAAAATAACTTCTACTTTCAAAAGGAGAAGATAAAGACTGCATATGCATATATTTCTTCCCTGAATCTAATCTGTTACTTCTAACTGTACAAGGGCTGTTTTTCCCACAATTTGAAGTGAACTTGTCTCTAAGTGTAAGCAAGGCACAGGGGTGGCTCTAAAGAGGAGTATTAAGAGGAAAAAAAGATTCTTGAGAAATGCCAAAAATAATCATGTTTTTTGCCTTCTGCCAGAACTGGAGTCAGTTTTACCAAGCGGAAGCACTAAAAAGTACCCTGTACGGGCTCAAAACGAGGAAGAAAGTTTACAGAACATTAAACATTTAGGAAACAACTTTGGATTCTTTTTATACATCTTCTAGGTTTTGAACCTGTAGAGTAGGTGCTTAGATCATTATTCTCACGTCCCTCCCCCACGATTTTAACAAGAACTAAAAAATGCCCCCCTACAAGCACTGGAATGTAGAGGCTGAAGGGTTTTGTTGTTATTGCTTCGTTTTCTCAAATTATTCACGAAACAAAAATTCAGTCGCTGCTCATCCTCATCTCCTCTTCCCCTCATCCCTCTGAGTAACCTTCCACGTCCAAAGACACGGGGAGCAAGGAGCCGGACTTCCTTCCCTGTGGGTGCTGCCTCTGCCTCGCCCCCAGTGCAGGGCAGCCGCAACCGCGGCTCCTTCTGCCTTGGTCACCTAAAAAGGTGACGTGCTGTAATCGTTAGGTAATATCTTCAGCTCGATCTAAGTCCTTTATGCAGAGACAAATCATCTGCAGTGGCTTTAAAAGTACTAGAGCTCCTTGTCGTTTGCTGGCCTCCTAGGTATACAAATTGCAGCAGAGCATTCATAGGTCTGTTTCTCCCAGGGAACCCGTCCCAGCCCTGCTGCAGTCGGGAGAAGGTTGAGCAAGGGCGGGTTGAGCACTGCGTTTGGGATGGCCAACATAAGGGAAAATTTCTAGCCACAGTCGTGTAGTTATCAATTGATTTAACGAAGGTGAAATCCTTGGAGGAACCTAAGGGTTACCTCGACCTGCTAAATTGTTTGCAACACCCCAGTTATCTCGTCCTCATCGTATTACGTCACGGTAGTTAACTTGCTACGAATGCTGTTCTTTGATGACAAGCCTTGCTTTCCCGTAACAGCTTTGGAAGGCCCTGGAATGAGGATCTGTTGCTTTTTGTCCAAGACTATCTCAGCTAATGGTCAGTGTTGAGGGCCAGGAGAATGGAGGGTGGGAGGGGAGAGTCTGAGGAACTGAAAGACTTGGTGTAAGAAAAATCTGGTAAGCTTCTTTGATGTAGGGGGGAAACCCACAAATGAATGTGGAAAGAACTTTTGGAAAAGAACACCTGGACTTTATCAGTACTTTAATACAGACAGATACAAGCTCAAGTGGAGTGGCCTGTAAGCAGCAGATGTGACTTTAAAAATGGTAGACTTCCCCCTCCCCCAGTGTTTTACTGTGTGGACAGTAACCACAACTGGAAAATCACGTAACTTGGAGAAACTAACATCTCATACGTAGACTATATTGGCTTAAGAACCTTTTCAAATTAAAACACTAATGCTTTGTATGTATCATATTCTAGAACTGCCAACAAGACCATTCTGAGACACAAAGCATAAAAACCCAAATGCTGTCCGTTTCAGTGCCTGTTAAACAGAAAGTGACCCCAATTCCTTGAAAATAAGCTTTCTAAAACTCTAGAAAAGCAAGAACATTCCCTTCCTGGTAACTAAATCTTTATTTCCAGATCTTTCAAGATCCAATGGCACCATTTAACGTACACAATAACAAAGCTTTGCAATATGCTTTTAAAGTTCTAAGACAGCCTGTATGAAATTATTCACATCTCTTTGCACGCTGTGGAAGACTTGAAAGGGAAAATAAGGTATATATGCATAAATATTTGACATACTGGTCCAAGCCTCTAAAAACGTATGAAAATACAGAACATGTAAAAGGAGCCAACCCAGACAAATGCCTGCATGATTAGATGAGTGCTGCCTTCCATTCCCGTCCTTTTACCACTAACTGAAATTGTCATTAGCGGAGTGTCAGTCCCAATATCATCAGCTTAATAAAGCAAGATTGAAACAGGAGACTAAGCCAGTTAATGCAGTCCTCCAAATATAATCCATATCAGAGGAATACTGTTTGAAAGGCATGGTGCTGCTTCTAGCAAGGAACTAATAACTAACAGACTAGGCAACAATTCTTGAAGGAAAAAGAGCAGATCCTTGTTGTACCATATAGAACACTGAAAAGCTACATCTGAGAAAGTTATGGGTAAAGAAGAAACATGAGAACCAGACAGAAATAGCTTATTTACAATTCAGTTTAAGTATCTCTTTAGCAATGAATTATTTACTAAGTATTACTCTTTAGTAATGAATGATCAGCATACAAGCAGTATATCGTTTAGGCAGATGCAACCTCGGGCACTTTAAGAGACTAGCATTGAGATAAATTGCTCCTGTTCCTGGATTTTACCCTTTTGCTCCCCAATTCAAACTAGTGTCATCACCACTGTTCAGATGGGGGTGGGAAACACCCCCAAAACAAGAAACATTTAGATGCTGATCACATCAATCCACTGTATGCAAGGAAAATCCTTACACAGACCACATAGACTCCCTAACAAGGTTTCTCTGAAAAGAAACCTAATATAGTAGATGTGGGTAAAAGTGGGAGGAAGTTGAGTCTCCTTTAGGGGCTGAAAAAACAGGACTGATTCAATACTGTACAGAAGTCAAGCACCCAAATGCATATGAGGAAAGCCAAACACATTCCAGCCTAGCGACTCAACAACCTACTGAAGTTCTCACCGTATACCATTCATCAAGAGATTTACAAACAAGAGTGCTACAAACAGAGTGCTATATGCTATATGCTCCACAGCACAGTGGGACCAATTTCTAAAACAAGAAACCTGTAACAAAACTAATTTATTCCATCAGATTGAAACAACCTTCATTAGGTTCCACATGACCTTTCATAAACACAACTTTTATCTGAAAATGTTCAAGCATAAAATTCTTCAATAATTGTTTTTAACTGTGTTTTACAGTTTCAGGTAAGAGTTTTCTATAAATATTGTCTATATACACATTCTCATTGTGAGTGAAACCATATGCAAGCACAGAAAGCCTATGAATTTTATTTTCTCAGCAGTACTTGCAGAGGAGGGAGACAAATGACCCCTCCACATGTTCTGCATGCAACTACAATATCAGTGGCATGTGCTCTGCCCCTTCAGGTCCTAACCTCAGAGAAGTTTACTAAGGGACTCCAAGGAGAGGGTGGTTTTTTCACAAACAGGATAATTTATGAAAATATAGGAGAATAACACCCTTTTGAGTCAGAACAGCTATGAGTAAATAACCTTTCTGTCTCTTTAAATGACCCCCGATGTGACCTTCAAATTGTACTTTCCACAAAATTCCATTTTCCTAAAGGAGGATTTCAGAGTCCATGACACATCTAAGCTCTGCTTTCCCCAAACCACTATCAATCAGCCAGGCTCCAACAGGGTGTGGAGCTTGGTAAACACGGGAAAAAACCTCTAGGTAACGTGTTGAAAAAAAATGATGAGAGAAAGTATGCTGGCATTGCCCCAGCTATGGTGGAGCATGCTTCTGTCATCCCAGGCCTTCTGCTTTCCTAACTGACCCTCATACCAGCATTTAACTAGTGACAGTCTCTGTCTTGAGAACACCAGGCACTAAGAGTTTCTAATCAGATCCAGAAAGCCAAAGGAGCCCTCCTGATACCTTTTTTTTTTTTTTTTTGCGTGTGTATGTTGATGATGAAACATGTAAGATATAAAAGGAAGCCTCAAACCCTTAGAGGAGAACAAGAGCAGATAAGCTGTGGAGACTCAAATGGAATTCTAACATGGCCTCAGAGGGAAACCTTAGCTTGTGTCCTAGAAGTTACCTTGTCCTGAAAAGTACTTAATTAACAGTCCACTGAAAGGCCCTGGATCTCTCATTGTGGACAAGATTATATCCACGTGAAGAGAACTACTGGCTTCTCTGCAAATAAGAGAGTGTAGGTGGACACTGGCTGTAACAGGCGAGTAGAGCACAAGGTAGGGCTGGTACTGACAGTAACTGAAGGACCAGCTCCTAAACCACAGAAGAGATTGCACAGCTCCTTCATCCATCTCCAGAGGTTGGGGTGAATTAGCACTGAAAAAATCTCTACTTGTGAGTTCCAGGCAGAGAGGGAGAGCAAGTGCAACCTGAGAAAACTTAACAGAGACCCACTTCTTTTCAGCTCAAGCAAGTAATCCAGAATACTGGGCAGAACAACCTGAAACAGGGTCATGTTTGTTTTGTTCCTCTGTAGATACTGCTGAGGAAATAACATTTTCTGGCTTTCTGTGCTTGCATATGGGTTCACTCAGAATTTCAGCCACCCACCAAGCTGAAAAATGTGGTTTATTTGGCTATATACATTCATTGAAGATATATTCCCAATCTTCAGTGATTTGTAATTTAAGACTTGGTGAACCAGAGGTCATACATCTTTGTGCTAAATAGCATTTGATGGGGTTTTCTTCTACTAATTTATCCAATCTTTATTTTGAGCCCACATACTTTTTTGGCATACCTAACATCTTTCAGCAAAAGTAGCTACAGCTTAACTTGGCTCTTTTTGTTCACTTTCAGCATGCTGCCTTGCTTTGAAAGAGACAGAAGTGGGACTGGACTTCACAGTTTCTGAAATGGTACCCCCAGATAGGACTTCTGCATGTGCATATTTGATCCAGAGTGCAAGCACATGACTGGGAGTCCTAAAGCACACACACACACACACACACACACACACACACACACACACACATATAACATGTATAAAATGGTAGCTTTCATGAGCAGGGGACCTGTTTCTGTGCAGATGTTAGCTGGAAATCAGAGGATTCCAGGTGCAGCACGGTTCCTGCACCTGTCACTTGTTTGCGTGACTGAGCTGGGCCAGAACAATAATTCCCAACACTGAAATCAGCACCCCAACACTATGGTGCTGCTATTACAAGTGAACAGAGACCAAAATGCATGCCAAAATTATGGGGAGAGGTGCAAAGACTACACTCTTTGTATGCCCAGGAAGCCCCTTACGGAAAAGCCAGCCTTTCAGTCTTGGAAAGCACAGTTTGAAAGGCTAGTCACTTTTAGCATTTGAGATAAAACAACTAACTTAACTTTTGCCTTAGGAGAAGGAATGAACAACTACTAGAACTGGTTACAGTGACTAATTTGCACTTGCATTACCAAAGGAAGAACGTTTTTGTTGGAACACCTTGGTTAAACACACTAATTGACTATGTGCAAAATACAACTTAGTTGGACAGTTTAAATCATGTTATTTCCCAAAATTTGAATTTAGCATTATTTTTAAGTTAAATACCTCATAAATTATTAGCAAGATTGTGGACTAACTGCCAGTGTTTCATTCCTTTACAAAATACATCTTTCAGAAAAAAACAAAAATTAACACAATCCTTATCCATTGAGAGACACTGTATAGAAGTTACAAACAGTTAAAGATTATTTTTGTTTTAACTTCACTCTCCTCATCCCAGTTACAGTTTTATCATGAGTAACTGCAATAACTTCTTAATTTGATAGGTCAAATTAAGTAGGAAAGAGAGAAAACTTCCTCTGGCTCTTTCTTGTATTTCTTGTCTTTAAGGAGGCTTGCTGACTCTAAAGAAAATGTCTTCAACCTAATCCTATTTTGAAGGGGAAAAATAGCTGTTGGGCTATTCGGCCAGATATCCTGGGCTAGTAATGAAGAAAAGCTCTTCAAAACAGGAGTAAAATACAAGACCACTTACTACAGAAATGACATTAATTCTAATCCAACTATGACAGCTCAGAGCTATCAGGCAGATGTCTTCTCACCTCCACAGCATTCACATATGTCTATGTGTTTATATACATCCATATGAAAGTAATTTCTTAATGCTTTTCTTTAACAGAAACTACAGTTCAACACACCTCACAATTTGGAAGGTATTTTAGGCCAGGAAAGATGAAGACTATAAAGGTGAGGGAGATTTACATTAAACTTGTCTTTGGATCTCACAAACTGCCTTTCAGTGAAAAATCATCTCAGTTCTACAGGGCGCATAATTTACTTGTCTTCACAAAAGGCAGCTGACACTAACATTAGAAATACAAAGCTCTGAGTCTCAATTACCGGAATTAACTCCATTTGCCCTGGCTGGATTTTGTTCCTTAGCCTTGCTGCCACCCATGTGTCAATGCAAACTCTGAGCTCAGTCAGAACACAAATGGTAGCAAATGGTGGGTTATTGGTAAAATAGCTTTCTTTATGTACACACACACAGAGTTCTCCTTGATAGAACTCAGTTAACACGATTTACAAATGTTCCCTTTTCACAAAACTTGTGTTGTGTCTCTCAGTACCAAATGTCTAAGTCTATGTTACCTTACTGAAAAAACATGCAGGCAAACATCTCTAAACTACAAGCAAGCAAAATGAGATCCATGGAGCTCTGCAATGGAGATAGCATCGTCTATAGTCACAAGCTTCATAGTATAGTATACTGTGCATACCCCAGCACACAATGCACCTCCACAGCATGAAAAATTAGAACAGCTGCTCTAGATCTGCTGCATTTTATAAACACCAGCAATTAAACACCATGCTTTCTACAGAGTTTGTGTGCTACTGCCTTATTGTATATTTGTGCAAAACCAGATTTTTTTTGCATAATACAGGAAAAAGCATATATAAAACTAATCAAAAAGACCCCAAATCATCTAATCCAGTCAGCTTTAAGTTATAAAGACAGGAAAACTAATTTTCACAATTATTCACATAAGCTGTTATGTTTAAAATAAATGGCATTTTCTAAGTGAGATGCAACACATTAATGTTATTAAATCTCTTCATACCTGGCATTGCTTTTACAGTTTGGTATGTGATGAAGCAGTGGAATACAACTTTGTAAGATGTGATGATCACTGAATTTGCTGTTTTTCTTCTCTAATTCTGTGTATGTACACACATGCAAACACATACCCTCCTCTTCCTTCCCTCCCTCCGAACGGTACTTGTACAGTTAGAGTGTTCCACCGATTAAAAGTCATGAGAAAAATGTCATTTTTTCATCTTTTGCTTTCACACGAGCATCTAGAAGAATACAATGAGGAGGGAAGGTTCTACTAATGATTCAGTTTGTTTCAAGTCATCAACATCTCAATTTTCATTTCACATCCACTCTGCAGCTGGTGCATGTAAATGACCAGTACCTAGTAAGACAGCCAATTAAGAAAAGATGAAGATGAAGAAAACGAAGACAGAAAAGGTTAAGGGAAGACTGCCACTAATTCCTATTCACTTTTCATAATTTTTTAGAAAATATATTCCCAAAAACAGAGATACATTAAATGTTATATAGTAACTGTCTTCTGATTTTTGCAAGTACTCTTCCCGAAGTTCTTAAGAATAAGATTTCCCTGGTAGTTTAATCTTCTGACAATCTCAGTGCCTGAAAACATATCCTATTCTACACTTTTTGCTGTACAGCAATAATAAAATCAATTCTTTAGATCTGAATGTTACTAATTTTTACCGTGACTTGTACCTGCAGCTGCTACAGGCTGACTTCCATGGTACCAGTCCTGGTAATGCATGTTGTTTGCTGCAGTGAGGGCTCAAGAGAGTGCTCTGCTCGACATGGCAGTTCTGTCCATCCTACACAAAGCAGCCAACATAAATAAGCATCTTGCTATGCTATGGCTTCTAGAGCCTCTATGTTCAAAAAATACAGAAGAAAACTCAAACCTGTTTGTCCTTTATCAGACTGGTTTTTGGAAAGCTTAATCACTTACTTCAGTAACTTTAAAACAGGTATCTAACAGAAAAGATTTCTCACCTCGGTTATCTCCCATACAACAGCCCCCAAAGAAGTGAACTCTACAGCTGTGTTGTTTCAGGAAATAGGCAAGAAAATGAAAAGAGAATAGAGAGACAGGCTTGTAAAGGCACATACTGCAAGTACGAAGTTAGCTCCTAAGTGGCATGTTAGCCTTGGGGCCTTCCTCAGGCCCTGAATAAAAACAGAGCAATTAAGAGATAAACCAGCTGAATGTTTTGTTTGCTTTTTTTTGTTGTTGTTGTTTTTTAATGGGGGAGGGTGTTTTTGTTGCTGTTTACTTTTTGATGCTCAAGAACAGAGATTATTCACTATTTGCAGATTTCCTAAAAAGCCAAGGCAGCCTAATAATGTAACATTGTTATTTGTACTTGTTAACAACATCAGCAGCAGCAATAACAAAATACTGGAAGAGGAGAGACAGTAGAGAAAGGAATATGATGTTTCCTTTCTTCCCCAGCATTTGGAAAATGGCCTGTAGGGAAACATCACTGATTATTTTTCATAGGAAAAAAAATCAACAGAAACCGTGCTTAGTCCTTCACCACTGAGGATTAGCTGCTCAGAGAAAAGATTTTTCATTTTCACACATGCACACGCTTCTACACACGCTTGGTTTAGATAAATTTGCACAAGCTGCTTTAACTAAACTGATGGGAAGCTTGGCTGCATCTGAAATACATGGTAATTCTCATGGACAAGAGGTGGGTACTGCATGCATGTTGTTCAGAATTAGAGTGCAATTTAGTCAAGATTTAGTCAAATTGATCTGGGAAGAGCAACCATACTTTTATGCAGTGACTTACTACTACAAAGCCACCAAAACTGTGACCATGGTAATAAAATCAGATTCAAGTGTGTGTGTGCAGGTAAAAGAAGCCAGAGGACATACTTTGTTTCTTTTCTCTTTTTAGATTTTAATAAATACAAATAACTTTAATTTGGGCATGGGTAGAGGCATTTAACTGTCTGGTTTGGTTCACGTGAAAGCGTAATTTGCATTCTCTCCCCTTTCCCTCCTCCACCCCCCTCATTTGTTCACTCTTTCCATACCTCCCTTATAGTCAAATTTGACAAAATGTGAAAAATTTATTATAATATCGTTCAGAAATTTTGTAAGAAATACGTCTGAAAAAAACTCCATGACTGTGAATTCAGAACTCAGGGGGAGATCACTCACCATGGCTCACTCTGTTTTAATGTTCAAGTTTTCATTTTTAACTACAGTTATGTCCCTGCAACAATACATTTAAAAGGGAAAAAAAATCCAGCTCAGCAAGTGCCTTTTCTATTGTTTGCCAGATTTAAGCCTAGCTCAAAAAAACAGTGGTGGTTTAGGATGAAGAGTCCACTCATCCTCCACTGTCAGAAAAAAGTCCAGTGGGATCAAATTGTGGGAGAGAAAGGAGTAATATCCTTGGAAATTCAAATACAAGTCTGATGAATTCTTTGAGGCATGACTGAACTGCATTTCTGAAGAGACTTTTACAGAGTTATACTTACTGTAAGTCACATATGTTCTGTATTAAATGTAACAAAATAAGCCTTAATCTTTGTGATAGCCAAATATTGTAATATGTGAGACTGTAATCTTCTGTAAGAATCTTTTTGCTCTTATACACGTTTTGAACTTGTACTAGCCTTCCCCCTCTTGACTACACGGTATGTACATTTTGCTTAATTTTAAAAGCATTCCTGTTTGCATTTGGTATTCCCAAGAAAGATTAATAGCTTCCTACAAAATACATAATTCAGCTCTCTCTTGCCATTTTGCAAATACTACCAACGGTACTTCAGTACACAATTTCTGAATATCTTAAAACTAGCAGCATTCTCACACATCAGATTTTCCAGTAAAAAAACAACCATCACCACCAAACAACAGCAAACCCCCAACAAAAATGAAACCCAAATCAGGTTTCTGGCACTCCATATAATTGTTTGGAAATTTTTTAAGTTTGGCAAAATCTATTATCAAATTCAAATAAGTATGTGAGAAAGGATTTTCAAAACAATTCCTATTTCTGTAAATGCCATTTTATTAACACTTCATAATTATATAAATGCTAAAAGCATAGGCTCAAATTAAATTCTTATGCAGGTTTTCTACAGATGAAGAAATTAAGATACCAAGAACTTCAGTGAAAAGTAATGTTGTAAGAAGAAAGTAGTTGCTGCATGTAAAACTCTTCAGTGCTTAAGAGCAGAAAACCTTCATCCTTGACTCCATAAAAACGGCAGCTGCTGTCCAACCTCTAAGTAAACTGTACATCCTTTCCCTTCAACACAAAAATCCCAGTTCCCTTCTTGGGCACGTTGTGTATCCTGCGTGTATCAACACACTGCTTGGAAGCAGCACGAGGCATCACTACTGCCCAGTGTGCCATTGTGGGACTCCTCTCCTGGAGTCTGACAGCACAGAGTAACTGTGTACAGTATGTAGAAGGGAGAGAAGGAACCATGCCTCTCATGGTGCATGTTCTACTACATTTATTTATCAATAAATCAAACTCAGATGCTGAGGCAACCTCCCATCTTCCATTTTAGTTTACTGTGGAACTCATCATGACTACAGGTGGCCAGGACTTTGGTTTTACATCCTGTCTGAATGACAGGGGCAGCAAAAGGTATAATGTCCCCTGATACACTGCAGAGGCATTGATTCAGCATGGGTTTAGAGAGAACAGTGTCACCTACTGAATCACAAATACCACTTGCTAGAGCACTTTTTCTTCTACGTGTCACATCTAATCAGCATAGCACAATTCTCACAGCTGCTAGGAGGGCTGATAACATTTTCTTTCAAGGAACTAAAATTTAATTTTATTCAGGCAAGATACTAGCATTGCTAGAAAGAAAGGCTTTTTCTGAGATTTGGAAAAGCATTAACAAAATGTTACAGGGCCATATGGCCTTCAGTAGTCTGGCCAAGCTAGAGACCCTTTAGGGTAGTTTGAGATGTGGAGGGAGTTTCATCAGAATGGTAGTAAGATCTTTTTGTGAGAGTGCAGAGCTCATGAATGCAGAGACGGGTGACACATGCAGTGGCATATTCACGCTGCTCACCAGATCACTTCTTTATTTTTTAAATACCCAGGATTTTTTTTAGATTGAATTTGCTATTCAAAACAACTTAACATGAATGTTCTTTTAGTATTAGCGATGAATTTGCACAGCCTCCGTGCAGTGTGGAACACTGAATCCATGTGGCTAAAAAACTGGTTATGCAAGCAAGGCATATGCTTGAGGGGATGAAGAAAATTGGCAAGATACAGCTTGCCAAGGCATGCCACACATTAGTCTACTTTAAAACTGTTAGGAAATTTCAGCATTTGCAGTTCAGTTTTCTCTACAGATACACAAAATGGGAAGCATCTTCTTTTGAGAATCATTTTGAGATGCTGTTCCGTCCCTATTTCTCTGCAATTTTGATCACATCTTCTCTCTGAAATTAGTGGCCACCTCTCTTAGCTGATGTTACCTCTGAGCTAAGGAACACTATGTACTTTATTGTTTAAAATTAGGTATTAAACAGAAGCAAACATTTTTTTAAAGCAATTACTGCACATTTGTGCAGCATACAGCATTGTTGTTGGAAATGGCTTAAGCCATTGTACAAAAACATAAAAGAAAGACTGCACATACAGGATACTGCCATGTTATTTTAAAGAACTGCTTTACCATAAATTGCCTTTTTTTTTTTTTTTAACCTGTGAATTGTTTCTAACTGTAATCCTGGCGATCTGGAGGAGTGGGGGGTAGAATGGACAGTACCTGAAACCTTAAGCAATCAATATTACCTACAGGGTATTTTAAGTAAATCTCTTACAACATCCAACTAAAGAAAATATGTTGTATGTTTATAACATGAAAAAACCCTAAAATGTTACAAAAATGTCAAGCTTCTTATTTACAAGTAGTGCAGAAAAAACAGACATTAGGTATTGACCCAACCTGTTAATGTTTATCATGGCCTGGTGAATTACAAAAACCTGTCTTGAAAAAGCGGCTTGAAAAAACACAGAAAAGGAATAAAGGAGTGTAGAAATTGTCTGGAAAATACACAGGAATTATAATAAAGCAAAAGACTAAGCATCAGATTAAATCACTGAATAACAATGTTTACATTCCTGCTTGTCTTACAACAAGAAACTTTTAGAAAAATTCTAGATTTTTACTACATAATGAAAAAAGTTAAAGTTAATCTAAAATAGTAAGTTGTTGAAAATCCTGTTCAATATATCCAGACTGTCTTCTTCCTCCCCAGGGTTATTAGCTTGTTCTTAACCTCCATCAATGCAGTTAGCATAATTACTGAGCAGTGTTATTTTTAAGCTTCTGCTTTCAAAGTGACCATATATAGAGAGAGTGTTGCACCTGGAACCCCACGAGCAAAATAGGAAAAACAAAAAAAGCCCCCTAGTATTTTAGATTAAAACATTGCATTCAACCAAATTCCTGTCTCCCCAAGTTGCTTCTGTGTGTTCTTTTCTAAATTTTTTTTTTTGATGTAAGTTAATTTCATTAATAGTAATGATGTGGATCTTCTTTCTCCACCCACAATTCCATTATCATTCTTTTGAATACAGATGCATGAGGTTTTCCCCCAAACTTTCTGAGTTCCACTCAACTGTAACTCCATAAACCTATACTCCATAAAGCAAAGCAAAACACAGGGTATCTCCCAGATGATCCCATTGTTTTCTCTCCCAGTATTTGTTCATGGGAGACAAACCCCACCATTTAACATTTTGGGGAGCTGCAAAACTATTATCCATGCTAAACACTCAGCGAACATGTAATTTACCCGGCAGCATTATACAGAGTTCAAGCTCTTGCTTAGCGTGCAGGTAGTATCCCAAGCCCTTGACATTTCCATGCAAAGCAGGCTTCCTGAGAAGTAAACTAATGCTAATCAATAGATCTGACTCAGTGAAAAGCCTTAGACTGATAAAAGGAGGCATCAAACATGAAGACAGATCATTAATTCCTCTAGCAGCTGTCTGTCATTTATAGTGAGGTGCAAAACTTTTTCTTAAAACTTTACTTTAACCCAGTTCAAACTGAAACCCCATTTCAAAAGCAAGCTCGGTGAGTTTAGTGGCAGCATCTTACTAAAACTGGTCAGATCTCATTTTGCAATAGCCAGAAACCACTGTTACTAGCACTGCTCAAAATACTTCTACAAAGCCTGTTTTAAGTCTCCACAGAGAGACACACTTGGATATCACCTTTTAAGTCAGGTACTTTAAAGGTTAAAATAATAATTTTTAAAAATCTGTAAAAAGGCAAAGAGTTTCTTCCTCTATAAAAGGCTGTAGTCAGAACTGATCAAGTTTTCTGCCTTTGCTTTATATAACAGGTGTTAACAGAGACAGCAGTTAACCCCTGAGCCCACATTCATTCCTGATAGAAGTATTTACTTCAGTGAGTTTTCTGGAGCACAGATTAATTCAGCTCCCACTGTGAATAACAGCCTATCAGTGGAATATTTAAAATTTTTATTAAGAAGTGAAAGGAGCTATATTAACATTCGGAAGGAAGGGAAAAAAGCTTGCATGAAATCCTACCTCTTTTACAAAAGATTTCTTTATGTGCCAAAGTCATACTGAAAGCTGGTATCAAGTGAGATTCACAGCTAGCTTTGAAAACAGTACCAGTAAGCCTAGTAATCTTGTTGAACACCCAGCTTTGCCACATTCAAAAAGTCTTTTGGTAACCTCGTTTGTTGTAACTTAAGCCTCTCTGTTAGTTTACAAGCACATTCACAGAGACATCCAACCAAAACTGAAGTTTTGCAATATAAAAATTATGTGTAGTTCTCATGAGGGAAAATTTAATGTACATTTACTTCAGACTGTAGTCAGCTTATTTCAATGAAGCTTTCCCTCTCAGAAGAAAACATACAGAAACCTCAAGATGTGTCATGTTTTTTAGAATATGAGTACTGGAGGACATGGATGTTGAAGTATGTTACTTTGTGAAAAACAGCCAGTTTTTACAAATGCTCATTCAGTAAGGATATTCTACATTCTTCCAAGGTCAGATATTTTTAACACCCCTACACACAGAGCCTTGTCTGTTAAAACATTGTATTAGGTCACAAAACCAGGATCAAAAGTTAAGATGTGAAAATTGAGGTTGCTGATGTCAAGTCAGATGTGGTCTTCTTTCCCTGTTACCTCCCATTTGTTCATATTCTAGTCCTGCTACCTTTCCCGTGTGAATCTCTTGGTCTTAATCTCACAGCAGATCTAGAGGCTTCACTCTCCTCTCCTCTGGAGAATATATGTCTCTACAGCTCTCAGCCTTTGCTTTCCCTGCAGTCCCATCCCTGGGGACTCAGGCCCTGTGCTTCCCCCTGCCCTCACACAGTGTTCCCCAGCCTCCTTCTCTCTGTCTGGCCTTCACTGCCTTCCCCCAGAATCCACATCACTTCCAACACTGAGCTGCCCACCCCTGCCCTGGCACAGTGCAGCTCCAGCCTCACCATTGCTCCTTAACAGACCTTGATTTCTTCCCCTTAGTTCTGTCCTTCCCTCCAGCCAGTCCATTTTCTGTTTGCACCTCCATAACGGGTTTTGCTCACTTCATGTTCTTGCTAAGGATCCCCCTGTGCCACATTCCCAGCTCAGGTCTTACACCTCACCTCTGCTTTTCCAGCCTGCTGTCTCCACTGCCAGGCACAGCCCAGGGCTCTGCCAACACAGGCCAGAGCACAATGATGCAAGGCTTCTTGAACCTTTTCAGCTATGCTCCTGGTCCAAGCAGGCGGTGTTACCAACTCAGATCTGCCAGGTAACAGGGGCAGATTTATGGCAACAGTAAATGACCTACCCTGCATGCCAAGTGCAGCAGCAGTTCATTTTTAAGTTTCTGCTAAAAATAATAGGACTGAAAGGTCTTTTTAAAGAGAAGAGGTTATGGTATGATGCTTTCTGTTTTTTTTGGTTTGTTGTTGTTTGTTTTGCTTTTTAATGTGTCTAAAAGTATTTTTCTTTAAACACTTTTTTTTTTTTTGAAAGCTGTTTTTGTGATTTTTCTGTATTTTTCAGAACTATCTGTAAGCAAAACTTAAGGCAGGCTCTTACACTAGGAAATGTCCAATACCCTGAATATTAGTACTATCACGCCTGCCCTTAATAATTTCCAAATGAAATTTAGGTTCTGTGGTATATCTTTACCTAAACAGATTTCCATAACCACCAACCAGTAACTCTTCTTTTAATTTAGGAGTGCTGTGTTAGATGAATTTGTTCCCAGACTCAGACTGTGAGGCTAGCATCCCAAGAGACACTCCCACCTCTTCCTGGGGATAAACAAGCCAGTCCTGGGAACATGAAACAAACAGCAAGAAACACTATTTGACTTTTATAAATTTTAATAAACTAAAACACAGGATTGAAAACTTGAATGTTTTTTTCTATTTACTATTACCCTGAAGTGAAAATAGGGAGGGAAGTGGGACAGAGTATTTTTTGCATATTTTTTAAATATATAAATATACCACTTTTGCCATTCTATACACTTTCTATTTGATCCAAACTTTCTGGTTTGTTTTTTAAGCAGTCTGGCATTTGACAAATATCTACTTTTCTTTTCTTTTTTTTTTTTTTTTTAAATCTACAAGAGGAATAGATCCACAGTAGTCTTCGCAGATATTTTTTACAGTCATTCTTTAGTTCCTGCATTGGGCAATTCGAAGTGAGTTGTGTCACCGCCATTGCCATTTTGATCACGATATGTGAGAAGTTACTCTTCTACTCAAGAAGTTATTCTGGAGTCCTCAGCACTGCACATTACTTTTTACTTCTTCCCTTCCACCATTTTTTCTGTTATTATAATGTTTAATCTCTATACTTATATATATATTTGAGCTAAGTAAGCATTTTTTGACATTCCTAAATAATTAAGTTTACAAAGGATATTTGCAATTAAAAGGGCCATCTTAGTTCATTTTATTTTATTGCATCACTAATACATATTTCTAGTGTATTACACAAATAATAGTGTTGCACAAATGCGCATATAATATATGCATTACTGGATGGGAGAGGACAAAGGGGAAGACATGAGGGTACATTAGAGAAGTATCTTGGCAAGAGTGAAAGACAGTAGATAACAAAAAAATCAAATATATATTGTTGAGAATGGGTTTGTATCTGTTTTTTTAAACCTAAGAATTGCTCTATCTATCATATAAATGGGAAATGAGGGGGCTGCAGATGCTAATTGCTCATCTGACCTTCACCTTCCTAGGTTAAGCAGTCAGAAAGGAAAACTATGTAAATTCCATTAGTAAGAATCCAACAAATCTGAAAATCCCAAACTACTCCAGAGTATTCTGGGCCTCCAGTGATCCACACTAGATTTTTTTTTTCTGGAAATGGGCTATCTCCACCCATCTTTCACAGACTCAAAAACCCAGGGAAGAGAAAAGAAGAGAAAGCTGCCATCTCGACATCAATACTTGAGCTCTGTTTTTCTCTCTTCATTCCCCCAGCTATTACTCCTCATTCACGCCACATGTGGAAGACAGTCTCATGTCTTTGAACTTGTCTCCACTATTTTTGAAAGAGAGGAGGGGCAGAAGAAGAAAGAAGAGAGGGAGGGAAGAAAAGAGAGAAAGAAAAAGACAGAGAGGACACATCAAGGTGAGTTACATTTCCACGTCATTTATCCTACAAGAAAGCACACGCTTTATTCTACCCCAAGCCATACATGGGCATTGTCAGGTTTGCATTCAGTCCACAAAGCTAAAGAAGTAGCGAGTGTAATATTATGCCGCTGCATCAGTCTAGTTTGACCAGTTTCGCAAGTTATCCAGAAAAGGAAGTGTGACATTTTCATTTAGAAGAACACGAGCAAAGCTTAAAAACATGGCTAGGCATGTTGGAGTAAATGGGATGGTGTGTTTCTGAACAGAAGAGAACCTTGTTTCAAAATCAACTGAGCATTTTAACAACCAATGATAGATTTGCCTGAGCTTAAAATCTGAAAGCAGAAAAACTTAACTGAAGATAATGGGAGACAAAGAAGAGATTTCAAGAGGAAATGAAAAGTTATGTTGCTACTTCAGTTCTCTGATATCCAAAGGTCACAGGCACACTCCCGTGGCAGGTACAGATGCCCTGTACCCAGCACCTGTCTAGCAAACCACCAGACAGTGGTGGTACCATATTGCTGTGCTTTCTCTCCTGTGGGTGTAAAGTTTTTAAGGTGGGTGCCAGTTTTTAATCCAACTGCAGTATCCCAAAGACAGAAATTTCAAAAGGACTTTCACAGGGAAGAGTGCAGTGAAGGCATGAGGAATGAATTCCATGAATGTTCACGTGTGCTGCTTGTTGTTACCAACAGTTATCAATAAGTAATGTCTGTTTTCAAACCTACATTTATATGCATGAGGGGCAAATGCAGAGAGGTCCAGGAGCAAGCCCCATTCACACTTACAACCTACTAGGGGTCCAAGAACAAACCTGTTGACATTGAGGATGCAAAGAGAGGCTTTGGCATGAGCACGTGGATTTGCTAAAAACACACGTTTTTAAACCCACAGCTGGTTTAAGAGGTCTTAAGCCCACCACTGAGTTTAACAGAAATTAAAAAGCCACCTTGCAGTGAAACTCTAAATGCAGTACAGGAGCACCCTGTCCAGTGTGTCTTGGAAATATCAGCAGTAAGGGCCTGGATTTTTTTCACCTTCCCAAAAAAGGTGATTGCAAAAAGAATATCACTTTTGCAATAAGATGAAAGAAGAAAAGATTCTTGTAGATTGAAGGTTGGGTCAAAGAGAACTGAAAGAGTGTAACTGGAGATGGGTTTACCTATTAGAACACAAACAATGTATCTTTTAAAATAAACTGGAAATGGCTGTCCCTTTCATGTGATCCTGTCATCTGCTCCCTCAGCCCTCTGTGCTCCCTCATTGAAAATCAAGTACCTGTCACAATACAACAGAGAGAAAACGCTTCCAGTGTTGGGGCTGTCTAGCCCAGAGGAACATACTTCATTGCTGGGATGTGAACCAGTTGCCCATACAAAAGGAACCAGTTATTCCTCACAAATCAGGGAATAGTCTAAACACATGATTTTAGGTTTCACGTCTGTTTATGAAGCTACATTGTTTAGAAGGGCTGCTCAAAACCATATTGATTGAAGATAAAAGTCAGGACAAGAAGACAAACATGGTCTAAAACCTGGACTGCTGCACAAAGACCTTTGAGCTACTGAATCCACACTTTCTACAATGATCTTCAAAGGCTGCATGGAGCTAACCGGTTGCTTGTTGTCATTTATCATTACACCTTCAGCTCTTAAGGCATAAAATGCTGCTATAGAAAGGCTGTAAGATTCCTTGACCAAGCAGTTGTTCAAATAAAGTGAAGATAGTGAATTTGCCTGAAGTAGGAACAGCTTTGTTAAGGTGCTCACTGTAGTAGACAAGGAGAAAACTTGGAATTAGAAATGGTTTTGCCCACCCCAAGACAAAGAAAGGATCTGCAGGATGTTCTCATAGCTCTATGAAACCAGAAACCTCAAGATCAAAAGGCATGGAGCAGTCTTTTACCTCAAAAGCCAAGAATTGGAGCAGCCAGAGTCAGTATCCTGGACTTGAACTTGCAAATTATGGTGCCTCATTTTTGTAAATACAAGCCAAATTTAAATCTGCTATTTCTCTTCAGTTCCATGAAATACCTGTTTACGTGTCTCACACACTTTGTAGTGTATGAAAATTACCTGTAGGGCAACCTAGCATTAGCAAGGTATTTATTAGTTATGTGAAGTTACTATGAAATTCTCAAAAAAGGGTAAAAAAAAAAAAAAGGTTTGGGGAGATAACATGTAGAAAATGACTTCTGATAACAGTACGCTGCACCCTAAGCCTGGTATTGCACATGCTCCTCGAAAAACCTGGTTTCCAGTGATAAAATCAGCACACACTTACTACACAGTATCACCACGGGGGAAGAGAGATTATAAATAAAAATGTATTTATTCATATTTAATCTACATCACTTCCCAAGGTATAATAAATTTTAACAGTTTGGGAATCAGATGCTGCAGATAACACAATAATCAAGGACAGCAGAAAGGATTTCAGAAGTTGACCAGTTCTGAAACTTGGGATGCTGTGTTATGAATGGTTTCTCAAACTATTTCTGTACAGATAGCTACAACTAATCTGCAGAAAAATTAAGACTGCTATATTTTTTGTCTATCACTAGTTACAGATGAAGTATACCTAAGAAAAAATAAACCGTGTAAATTGAAATGATCAGAAGATAAGCATGACAGGAAAGACAGCTAAATAGGAGAAAAATCAATCTGGCATAAGCAGAAAGGGGTAAAAACTCCCAATAATAGCTGTACTTCAGCTGGAAGTGATAAAAAGTTCCTAAGTAATGGCACAACCTTCTCGTCATGGAACTAAATGGAAGGAAGTCCCTTCCTGGAGAGAGAGCATGCAATGTGCTATGTGCAGAACCAAGTAACAGATCTTGTGTGATCCATGATTACAGCATAAAGGTTCCTCATCTGTCCCCCATGCACAGCTATTCCATCATCAAGAAGTGTGCCTCTGTTGTGTTGCTGACCTTGCCATGTTTATTTCAGAGTGTATAAATAAGCAATAGCAAAAACTATCTGTGTTGCTTTGGCTTCTTTCTCCTCTTCTCCCGTTTTCCCCTTTCTCTTAGGAGTGGGAAGGGAGGTGGAAGGAGGTAAGGAAGCAGCAGAGAAAAAAGCATAAGGAAAGACAAACAAGAAGATATTTTAAGGAAACCTAGAAACATAAAACCTGAATTGCAAACATTAGTTCCAGTACAGAATATGGCTGTCTATATGTCTACACACAAACCCCATTTTTTTTCCAAGAAACATCGAAGTGATACATACAACTTCACTCTGTCTGTCCTTCCTCAAAGGCATGCTGCAGTCACAAATGGATCCTCTTAAAAAGTTGTGAATGGTGAAAAGATCTGTTTCAGCCTCAGGCTAAAAACTGAATCTATTTCTACAGTATCAGTTTCCTTTTAAATATCAATAAACACCACAAGTCCTGGGTGACGTTCTTACAAGACTTGCTGTTTCTGCTTCTGTTCATCCATTTATGTTGTCTGTTATATTTCAGGCTAAACATATTTTGTTAATTATGCAGCAGGATAGTATATGTCTTCCATTCACGAGCTTTTAATTAAAAAACGAACAGAGCAATAGGTAGGTTTTTCTAGTCATCTAAGCCTTTAAGCTCTGGTCAAAGCCTGCCCACCAAATGATGCAATTATGTTTTATTTCCCTGCATCTACTTCTTCACTGCAAAAGAAAAGCTGATGATAAAGACTTTTTTTCCGTACGTTGCTGAGGAAGGAGCAACTGTAAGGCCACAAAAAAGAGTGCTGTCATGGCTCAGAAGTGCACTAAACATGAATGTTCATCTGCAGTATATCCCAGAGTTTAACTGTAAAAATGACCCATACAAACACAGGAACATCAAAATGTCACTATAAAATATGTGACAAACACTGCCTTCTGCCTTGTTGCAAACTGCAAACACGTGGTCATTTTCTTACTTGAATCAGTTTTCATCACGCTACATTTGTTAAGAATCCTGGGGCAGGCAGCATTCAGACATGACCACTGCCAGGCCACGTGGCCAGCTTATGGCAGGTCACAAAACAAAATTCAGTGAAAGCTCTGGGATGCAAGCACTGGTGGTAGCACAAAAGGGAGTGGGTTCTCAGAAATTTCTGCAAGGCCAGGGATGGTGACGAAAAGTTATCCAGTATTAGAAAGCTATTGTACATAAGCCCTCAACAACAGACACACAGTTTATTCCTCCACCACATAAGAAACAAAATTACCTGACAACTTCATCAACTCATACATCATCTTCCATCTCTCCTTTATCAGCAAGATTGATAAGCATGTTTCACCGGTCTCTCCATGTTCTTATTTTCATTTTCACCTTCCATGTTTTCTAAACAAACTTCTGCTGCTGGATATTCACTCAGTCCCTTTTCCCTAGAAACCCTTCGGGCTTTATCAAAGCCCAAACCATTCCCATTCTTCCTCATCCACCCCATCAGCCTTCTTCTTCAACCCTTCTCCTCCTGTGGCTTCCCATTGTCCATCCCCACCAAGTGCTAAGCCCACTTCCAGTTACTTCTCTAAGCTCCTGATAGAGCTTCTTCTTATATTCTGTCATCTCTCCAAGAGATCTGAGACTTAGACACAGCACTTCCCATCAAAGACTGATGCCTTGGAGAAAGGAATACCACTGAGCCAGGAAGACAACTGAGGTAAGGAGAAGGCAGCCATTGTTTTTAGAAAAACATGTAACTGTCAAGCTGTATTTGTAAAAAGCCTCCACTTCTCAGAACCGACTCTCTGCAGAACATGGCATGTCACAGAGAACTTGAAATTTAATCCTTGGCATTGATACTGCTGCTGCTCGCATTCCAGACTCACCTTAATGACAGAAGATAATAATAAATAAGGCACATGGACAAGCCCCCAGCAGGAAAGACCTCATGCACAAATATGAAAAGATGTACTAGGAGCCATCAAGTCATTAAAAGGGAACAAGATAATACATCCTTTCAGGAAGCTATTTTCAGTGGGTTTTAAACTTTTTTATTACTTATTTAAGTGTATTTCAACATATGCAGAGTATATTAACAAAAATTCTATTTAAGTGATAGGTTTGACTTTCAGTAAATTTCAGGGAATTCTGAATTATTGGATTAATCCATAAAAAAATTCTCTTATCAACAGATTTTACCATGCCTTCCTCTTTCACTCATTTATATGCCTCCAAAAATATTACTGTTTTAGAATTTTAAGTCTTGATATTGGAATGTTTAACAAAAAACCTCACTTTTACTGAATAAACCCAAGAACTTGTATCTCAATATGAACTATGGCACTGCTTTCACAGTGCTGTAATAATTAGAGTGAACATAATGAAAACCTAGTAAAAAAGACTATAAATTCACCATATGAGCACATATGGATGTGAAAAAGGAAATCAAACAAGTTCTCCAAACTAAAATTAGAGTCAAAACAGAACAGCGTCCCACAGAAATAGCACAGGCCTAAAAAGTCTATATAAATTTACTATGCCAAATCCAATTTTATCTAACGTTCCATTTCATCTATCCATGTTTCCATAGTGTATTTAAGGTATTGAGAGTTTAACTGTTCATGTAAGTCTGGACTGCAATGCAGCTTCTTGAGATAGATTTTTATGTTTGAAGCAAATGAGAGCTGGGCTCATCGCAGAGCTACAAAACCATGGAGCCCAGTCTACCAAGTTGTGAATGTGATTTTCCTAACCAAGCTTCTTGTTCTGACATTTTGCTTTGCTTGCACTATTTATGCTTTCTGTACAACTGAGTCTTCCTTTCTGAGGATTTCAAAACAACGATTCATTTAAAGTATACCTCTAGAGAATGGTCTCATAAAAAAGGAGAGCAAAATCCACTCATTCTTTGTTATTGCACATGTATTCCTTTAAATACGCTTTTAAAGCAATTCATCTGTGAAGATGAGCCGCCCTGAGCTCAAATAAAGACAGTTTTGAATATCACGTTGCTTTTCTTTGCAACTTTCTGCCACAAAACTTTGGTGTAAAAAGCTTGTGAGAGAGCTCTGAGCAGTTTTTATTTTGCGTTCTTTAGGCGGCATCCTCCCCGTCAGTTCAAATTGGTGTGTCCTGCATCTTTCTAGTATGTCAGATGCACTGAAGGTCATGTCAGCCATTGACTGGAGAATCAAATCAAGCAGCAGCAGTGTGTCCGTTTTGCTTCTGGACTGCCTCAGAGGTGTTTGCTGCAACAGATGCCAATTATTACGTCTGGATTCTCTTAAACTCTCAGGCACTTCTTTTTGTAGGATAAAACCAATTTCTTTTGAGCTGTTTAATTACTTTGTGACTTTCAGGATTTAGCTTTTTAGGCTTTTTAGGTAAGTTATCCAATAAATAGAAATGCTACATATCTACTAATGCAGTTGCAAGAGACATGTGGTAGCTGAGAATGTGCCGCTTCTACTGACTAGGGAATTGTGACAGGGGACAGGCCAGTTAATCACACCTGCCTACATCTCTCCTTTTTATTGTTCAATGCATGGCCATCCTGTATTTCACAAAATAATCAGGTTCTCTTTAATATAAGAAAGAACTGCTATTCCTAATGATGATTTGAAGATTCCATCCCTCACGTACAAGGTCTTAACCTGCTGGTTGATTTTAGAGCGTTTCAGCTCTTATGCTGCTCTGCCACACGTATGCTCTCCCATCATCTTTCTATTCCTGTTCTCTCTCTGAACTTATCTTCTGCTGCATCTCCCGTTCTCAGCAATCCTCCTCTCAGACCTTCCAGGCTCAATGACAGATTTTGTGCACAAAAGGCTGTAAATTTTTAGGGCAGGAACTATCTCACTACTTTTCTAAGTTAGCAAGCTATGTAGCCTTGATAAGGGAGGGAAATGCAACCTACTACATGGTTTTAAATAACCACTATACTCATAAATTATTAACAGCAATAATACGCCTACACCAAAAAGCAGTAGGAAAGATCACATACAGTCGTGGTCTCTCACAGTCATCGGTGCCATCTGGAGCTCCAAGCGGCTAACTCTGCTCGGCAGTCTGTGCGCAGCGAGTTGCATGATACACAGAAAGATATTCCAGGACTTCACAGTTCCTCCCCAAGTAACACATTAATAATGATCTTCCACCCGTAGCTGGCACTTCAGCTGCGAACACACTGTTGTTGATGAAGGCACAACAGGTCAGTTGGGAGGAGAGCGACTGGCTTTGTCCCCAGCACAATGCCCTACAGCCGCCACACATGCCCCTCACTCAAGTTGCGTGTGCTCTGTCATTATACTTGCTGCCAGCTCCAGAGGGACTGCTCAGAGGCTACAGCAACTCTCCAAGGTCCACAGGCCTCTGGGAAGGGACAGGCCACCTTCTGATCCACAGCCGGGATGAATGGATTAGCGGCGAGCCAAGCCAGCTGCCGCAAGCTTTATCAGCTCGCAGCCCCGACAGATGGGAGCCCACTGGAGAAGCCTCCTGCTGCAGCCTGCGTGGCCCTCGCGCCGGCCTTCTGCTCACCCCGCGCTTGCTGACACGAAAGTGGATACAAAATACACAGAAGGGGCAAACACACATTTAAAAATGCACTCACTCGATTTGGGATGCTGCTTAAGGTCAAGCAACACCAAGCGAGCTGCTCTGGGAGAGTGAGTTGGTTCACTGCAGTGGTAAAATGCTTCATTTTGGTTTGAATTTTCACTTGGTAGGATTTCTAACAGATGATGCTTGTTTCCACAAGGCCTGAATTATCTGCTGACATTAGAACTGCATGCATCAGGACTGTAGTAAGATACACAAAAGACAGAAGAGACTAAAAGCTGTAGAGATGAATTCAAACTAACTAAGTTTCTCTCCTGGGCTACCTATTCATATAGAAGTCATGGATATCAGAAAAAGGCATAACTCGACTCAATCCAGTGGAAACAGAGACTTCCATGTTTCAGACAAGGCAGATAATCTCCATTTGACTTTTAAGTCATGAAGCTTGCACTACTCCAGAAGTATCTGGTATATTATCCAAGTCAAAGAGTTGCAAGAAAATCAAAACCATCAACTATTTATACTGTAACAATCAAAAATCTTTTAAAATCACAGAAATAGAAAACTGTTGAAAAAGGGAAAACACCTGCCTAATTACTGCCAGAAAAAACACACTTTACTGTTGACCATGCCACACTGAAGCAACTGCTACACTTAAGAACAACAGTATAAAAAAAGGAAACCCCATTGCTTCTATTTAAGAAAGAAAGTCTCTGAACAGATCGTTACACAGCCAGATAAAAGCTCAGCAGAGTCAATGGCAGCCTTTGCATTCATTGCAAGGGACTTTGTACCAGACATTATATATCAATACACATAAGTTTCTCTCACATTACATCTCACGAGTCTACAATTCACTTATTTTTCTGTGAGCACAAATGTGAACAATATTTAGAAGGAATGCTACCATTTGCCAGCCTGGTGTAAAAGTCTCAATTTTCCCTGTCTGTTGCTTTGTGAAAGGGGTGTCACATAAAGCTCTACGTTTAAAGCTGTTTCACTGTAGGAGAAAGTTTTGCTACACAAAAAAGCTGCCTATCTCTGAGCAAAGTATCTAAGATTTTATTTGCAGAAATTACACTTGTGCACTTTGGGGAGTATCAACTTTAGTTTATATTTTTTATAGGTAATTTACTATTAGAACTCAAAATCAATCTTTTAACAACCAAAAAACTTTGCATCAGCACTCTTGATTTACACCGGTAAATGCAAAATTATAGTTCCAAACCACTTAATGCAATTTCAAACTAACTTCACAACTTCCTTAATTTGAAAAAAATATTTTGTGCATAAAAGTCAAAATACAACACTAAGAAAAAAGAAAGTCAATAACCAGTACTGGAGTAAAATTTGTTTGAACTTTCATTGAGTCAAGATGTCTAGAAGAGTTTATAAATCAAATTCAAAACTGGCTATTTTATTTACATTTAAAGACAGTGATTTGAGTACTCTAATATAAGTACATCTTGAGGACAACTTTTTTATGATGCATTTTCCAAAAATTAAATAACTGTCTTCAATATATGGAAAATAAGACTACAAATCTATTTAGGCAGTGTCCAACTCCACAAGGAAAAGTGGTCAGTACCTACTTCTAAAGAAAAATCGATACTGCTTCAGCAAATTACATCAAAATTTATACAAAAAACTTACCAAGTATTTCCTGAAAAATAAAACCTGTTTCTCATTAAGAATTTGCAGTAGGCATAAAATCAAGATAAAGAAGAATTTATTGTATCTCTAAAATCTTAGACCACAAACAGTAAAATTCTTTACAGTATGCTTGAAATCAAAAGTAAAATAAATAAAAAAACAGGCATCTAAAGCATAAGTAAACAGCTTTTGAAAATAGTTTATTTACAAAAAGAAACAATCTTTCAAAAATTGCTTTCAACAGAAAAATCTGTTCATCACAAAAACAACCAACCAAGCAAAAAAGCTGAACAGTGGTATTCTCCCTAAACTTTGCATTATTTCATTACTCCAACATGGTCACTTCTGTATCAGGAAGCACAAAGATACAGGTACTCTCAAGACACTCTTGTTCTTTGTAATAACAACTTCCCTCACTGAATAAAGTCTTAATTACTTAGCACTTCCCCTTTCACACACCCTCCCCCCCAACTGATGAAGAATCAGTTAAAGAAGGTAAACAGTGATTAGGAAGTGTCACACTTGTGGAACTTCATCAGTTAAACCTGAACCCTGTGTTCTATAAACATATTTATAAATTACGTGTGTTATTCACGAATGTAGTTTCTGATATGTGAGTGAACACCTGTGACTAAGTGACTTCTGAAGAAATGTGTCGTACAACTTTTAAATTCTACAACATAAAGAATATTGAAGGCATTCATGGATACTGCCAAGGAAACAACTTCAAATATAAGAGTATAGGGTTGGTGGTTTTTTGGTTTGTTTTTTTTTTATGGGGATGGGGGGCGGGGTGGTATTCACTGCAGGAGGCATCTGCACCTTCACATTTCATGCCACATAGTGTTTGTTTATAGTACACTGACCTAGTTAAGTCTGATGGTAGCACTAACGAATATGGCCAACAAAATCCACAGATGAGGAACACATACACCTTTTGCGAGAAAACAACAGAGGAACAAAAAAAAACCCCAACAAACAGAAGCTCTCACTCACCAAAACATCAAATGTCCAAAGTTGACCAAGAGGGTTGCATCACCTAAAATGCTCAAAGTCCAGATCCATGCTAATTCCCACTTGTTACAGAAGCCTAATTAGTGTTGACAGACAACAGCTCACAGTGAAGGCTGCAGATAGTCTACTTCAAAGACAAATGCATAGAAAGAAAAACAAAAACACAGAAGAGATGGGTTTGGGCAAATACTGGAGCAGCTATCCAAACAGAGCAGAGCAGGTGCAGGTAAGGCAACCAGTTTAAATACTGAGCTCAATCAATCTATGATCTACCTGCCTACAGTGGTAGGGAAACCAAGGAGTTTCCATCACTCTTCGCTACAACAGCTACTTCAACGTGTCCAGACATGATGTCCTCATGCTTGAGTGTCTAAATGGATCAAAACAGGCTTTTTGTGTCATTTAAGAGACTAAGCTTGTGGAAGAAGATCACAAGGAGGAATGAAAGAGAAATGACAGAGAAAGAAATTTCTTCAGGCAGCTCTAGAGCTGCTCTGTTGTGTGGGAACTCCATCAGATGTTCCATCACAACCAAAACTGTACAACAAATGAGCAGTGGCAGCACACGTTCTCTCTCTCACTGTATGTTCACTGTGCCTTGTAACTACAGCTGTATACAAGAATCCATACATACAATCACCAAAAAAACCCCCAAACCAAATCCCCTCAAAACCCTGGGTGAAAAACAACTGGTAAAAGTTTTAATCAAAATGCAAATATGTAAGAAATTCAACCACAGTTGAGATTGCTGATGGGTAAAGACAATGAATGGACAAAGAGAAAATAAATGAGGTTGTGTTTAGTTGTTCTGCTTGGCAAATTTTGGAATATTTCTTCCCATAAGCACCATATCCAGGTGTCCTGAGGCAGCAGAATGTTGCTGATGATGTGAAGAAGCTTTATGTGCAGCCATTTCCCTTGCAGTGAACAATTCCCCAGCTGATTAAAATACTGTGACAATCTGAAAGGTTGCTAAAACCAGGAGAAGTAAACATATGGATTGCTTTACAGAAAAACTAGAGTCAAGACTAGGGGGGACACACTCCTTTTGCCAACAGTACTCCAATGTGTCTAAAATACAGCTACCATTATCAATAACAGCTGATGGGCATTAATGCAATCCAGGTGGTACATGGCATTCAGAGCAGAAAGCACTTCTCTCTGCCTATTCCAAAGACAATCAGAAGCCACCTAACTGAATTCAAGTGCCTAGCTCTAAAGAGCAAAGCACAGACACCTGGACAAGCTGCTGCACACCAGGAGTCATCTACTTGCCTCTGTTGAGGGCTACAGCAACAGTGCAGGATACTGATGGTGACTGTGTGTGTCCATGGACAGTAAGTACAGATTTGGAAAGCCACTGCAAGCTTATCTTTTCTAGTATAGCAGTGTTAGTGTGCCCACATGTGGGAACAGGGAGGACACGGATGGTGAAGAGGCCACTGCTCCCCCAGAACCCCCTATGTAACTGTAGAGGCATCAAATTTGTGGTCAAAAAGCCTGTTTTAAGGTTTGTTTATTCCAAAAAAGTTATTGGTGCAGGGAACAGGTGAGGAAGATAAACAGTTTAAAGGAATAAAATAAAAATTAAAAGTAAAAGGTGTGGGGTAAGCCAAAAGCAACACCAGCAATTACTTAATAAAAATTAAATATTTAAAGTATGATGAGAAGAAAAACTTAGAAAAGCAAGGTGCACAAAAAAAGTATGGTTTTGGTTTTCAGTGCAGATGTTTAGGATTTACAATCAATATGGTTTGCCTTTTCATGCTATAAAATGCATATACAATTATGCCCAAGATATATGTAAATGTTTAAATATTAAAACAAAACAGATATTCTGGATGTTTGATGTTTGTTTTTGAAAAGAAAAAGAAAGCCTATTTTACAAGGATGCAAGCACTAAAGTGAAATTAATATAAAACAAACAAACCAGTGTAATAAAATAAAAAGCTCAAAACCAAGTTAACCAAAGTCGTTAATGTCAGCTAAATGGCAAAGATCCATGTTAGCCAATGTTTAAATATCAATTAAATGGGAGAAGACTGCCTTGCAATTACACTTCAAAGATTTATTTCTGCTTCTTTTAGGATATATGTTGTCTCTAGCAAACATGCACGTGTTTCCTTACATTTCTGAAGTTTAAATTTCCTTATCTAAATTGTCACAACAACTCAAAAATTTCAGATTTCCTCCTTTTTGCCATTATTTTTTCCAAATACTTTGGAGAATGATAGCATTGATCTGCCAAGTCCTACCTACCTCTTCCAGTGGTAGATCTGTAACTATGCATATGCAAAACTTCTCTATTTGAACAGGAGACAAAGCTCTTACCCACCTCATCATTCTAAAAATACCCCCACAGCTTAAAATCTTTAAACACAAAGGCACAACATGAGTTAGCACAAATTCACAGTGTTTTGCTGATCATAAAGTCCCTATATGGATGGAAGTCTGAAAAAAAGAAAGTATTTGGTACAGAGGTGTTTTTCATGCCCTGCCTCCAAGTGATACTGCTTAGATGGAATTTACAGAGAGCCACAGTCTAAAAATACAGAGGCTGAAAACAGCAAAGCAGCTACATGGATTACACTGAGCTCTTACAACCCTTTGTAGTTTAACGGGTAAGCCAACTGCTGGAACACCCATCAGCAGTGCAGTTCTTCTATCTTGGAAAAAAAAAAGTAACAACTTGAGGAGAACAGGTAAAATTTACCTACTACAGAAAAGCAAAGTCAAGTGTTGGCCTCTGTACAATGCCAACATAAAATATTCATGCAAGGAACTATCAGCACTAAAAAGTGCTCATGGAATATGAACAGAGACCAACTAGTGGAAACATCTCTCTGTCATTTTTTAAATTACTGTTATTTATTTCTTTTTCATACAAATCCTTCTGTTTTTCAGCCTACAGGACATGAAGCTGATGCAGCTGGCAAGTATTTTATGTTAACAACAGTAGGGGAAGCCCAGCACCCTGTGTGCTACTGACACAGAGCTATCTATTAAACATAAATTCTGACTTTTCCTAACCCCCAGAAGATGACAAAAAAGGAGGTTTGGGGTGCTTGGGTTTTTTTGTTTAGTGTGTTGTCTCCCTCTTATTCAGTGTCCTAAGTAAGTTTGCTTTATAGGCGCTATACACATTGGATTGTGTCAGAGTTCTTTACAAGGATTAAGGCACAGCATGGGAGGACTGTCTTTTAATTGAAACAAAACAGTGCCTACTATACTTTTTTTTTTCAAAAGGTCAATAGAGAGAAAGAGACTTTACTAGCAATCCTGGCCTTTTCACCTTTCTGTTTTCATAAAAAAGTTCAACAGCCAAGTTACTTAAACTGCCAGTGGAAATACAGAACTTGCTTACAACTGTGTAAGCAATCCCTTTTCCCTTTCCTGTGTGTCCTTGGGGCGTGAAGTTTTCAGAAGACTTGGCTCTTCCATTTAAACATGCTATGATCTAAACTGGTACGTTTTTAAAAGAGTACCTAGTTTAACGCTATTGATTCTTTTCCTGGAACAGGAAGGTTCAGATTTTTCCAAAACAGAGATGCAACCCAATTTAGGAAAGATGTTCTTGGACTCTTTCTTGGTTTACTTGCATAGACACATTACTACTATGCTGAGCAAGAGAGAATGCTTACATAGTCTCTGTTTGAAGGTAAGGAAGATCCTTTGAGCAGCACCAAGCTTGCAAATGTCAAGGCAGAGATTCCTGATACTGCTAAAAGAGGTATCAGCTCAAATTGTCTCTTCATTCTCTGGAACTGAAATCTCTGGTCAGATAAATGTAAATCATATGCACCAGAAATGCATTGTTCAAGGCATAGCTTCTGTCAAGTCTACTGGCAAGAAGAGCATTTTGCATAAAAGCATATTCCTCTCTCAAGAATGGTATCATGGCCATTGCAAAGCAGTCAGTTACTCAAGTCAGATGTCAATCACTCTTTTGCCTTCCTAAATGAAAACACCGAGACAAAAGTACCAAGTCTTTACCAGAACCACCAACTCCCAGTCACAAGGAAGAGAGCAGAAAAACACACCTGTGTTTCAGTGAACAATTTTAAGGCCTGTCCAAAATGGAATTAGCAGTACTGATAATAAATGAGCTCTCTACAAACAGACACACAAGAACTTCCTCATGAAATCCATCACCAGACCTAGGCAATTAGGCTCCTAATTTGCTTGACCATCAAATCAATCTGCTCAAGATCCCACCCTCTAGGTAACATACTAGAAATCATCTGATGGGGGTCTGGCAGCACACTTGCCCAGCATTAGTGTGAACACCTTGAAGATAAGGACCACACATAAGGGAAGGGTAGAAATCAGGCAGACCCACCAACCATGCGGGATTGTCAGAAGACAGAAGTGTAGACAGAGGTGTACCAGGACAGCTCTTCCCTGAAAACATACCATGGCGTAGTTTCATTCATTATGCAAGACACTTCAAGAATGAACTTAATAATTACAAGCTTTCCTGAAAAACACCAATTTTTCTGGATTTTTGAAAAAATATTCCCCCCCTTAGAAGACGTCAAAGGGGCTAAGCATCTATAGAATGGAGGTACTAATAGTTTTCTTCCAGCTCCCACTAACAATATGTTAGAAGACAGACACACAGGAGAACTCAGAGTCCAAACAGTCCCCAGCCCTTTCCAGAAAGAAATAGCAGTGTCTCTTCAAAAACCAGAAAATTAATTTTGTGCAATGCTAACTTAGGCATCCAGAAATGTGGGAGTATGTAAATCAAACACACATGAAAAAAATCGTTATTAGGTGTGTCTTCACTGGAAACAGGAACACACAAATGAAATTAAAACACACGGTTTTCAATGCAGATACTAAACCAGAACTAGCAAAGTCCTCAATCTCATTCTGCAATTTATATAGAAAGGCTTGCTCTTTTCCCTCCACCATCTGTCTAAAATTTAAATAAAACCCTCAAGACTAAAGATGTTCTTAAGTTCCCATGATGCAGGTGTAAGCAGTAACCGAAATTAAATTAAGGGGAAAAATATTTACAAACTTAGTAACATTTTTAAAAATCATTTACTGTTGTGCCTTTTTTACAAATAATTTCCTTTCCATGGGTTTTGTCAGTAATATCTTTGAATGGTTGCAAGCACAGTGCTTTTTTGAAAGCAACCTGAAAAATTAGGTTAACCTAGTAAGGGAATTCCATCTGTCCTGGTTGTCATCAGTAAAAGATACCTTTTTACTTCCTTTCAAGCATATAATCTAGTACTCAGTCCAAAACAGGATTTTAAAGACTCCTCTTATGAGCTTTTAGCCTTACTTCAGCAAGAAGAAAATACACAACTTCCAGCTGGTGCTATACTGGATTTTTTTTTTTTTTGTCCCACGAAAGAAGAACGGGTATAGATAATACAGGAGTTCAATGCAATGACAGATCTGGAGTGAACCTAAATATTTTGCAGCCACAATAGTATTTACCACAAGCACTTGAAAGAGCCACACACAGCATGCAATTTGGGGAGAGGAAAAAGGTGTTGAATGATTACCGAAGCCTAGTTTTAATACTTTAGTACCTACAAGATTCTACTTCTTAAAATAAACAACGTTTCTCTAAATGGATTAATTAAAAAAAATCTGGTTTGTATATGGTGGTATATGTATATGGCTATTTCAGAAATATATTCATTTTATTTCAAACATAGCATATGAAATTTGCGGAAAGGTTTGCTACCTTCAAAAATAGTGAAAACTGAGAAAGTTGGTCCAAACCCACAGTATTTTTTCAATTAGACTGACTTCTTCAAAACGTTTCGAGGATGGTGATTTACTCAAGACTATGAAGATAACAATGGCTTAAGCTTGTACCAAAACCTGTGTTATTCCCTACAATACCTATGAATTTCTTGTTTCAGCATGAATCTTTAAAAATGTAAATAACTTTAACATCAGTAAATTCTAGGATTTGACAATGATACCATACAAGGAATGCAAAAAGTCGTTTTCTAGTTCAAAAACCAAGGCAGTATGAATAGTATGCTATATTCTGCCCCTTAATAGGTGATATAAATTATTTAACATTTCAATATTACTTGCACATCCAAACAAATTCTTTAAAAATTAAGAGAGTGTAGAGTGTATTCTACAGTTTTTACACTTTCAAAGATTATACGAGGAGTCAACATTGCTATATACACAAGTGAACCCAAGAGTTTCACTTGTCAGTATGCCTGGTTATAAAAATCAAGACTGGATGCGCCGGAAATTAAAATGCACACAAGCAAAACAAAGCAGTGTCCCCATTCTTCAATAAACTGCTTCTCAAAGGAAAGATCACTTGAAAGACTTGGTCATGCCTGTGGCAGGAAGAAACATGTCGCAATCGCTCTCACAGCTTCATAAAGACTTACTGCAAGGATGAGGCAGAGGTGCACCTCAGTAGGGGTGATGGAGAGGCAGCAACCTTCAGACCCCAGCACTGAGGAGGAGCTGTCCTGCACTGTGGCCACCTGACAACCAGCCAGGAAGAGAAAAGCCACTGGGATTGCTGGAGGTGAGCAAATGGCAGTGCCACTACTGAACCTCTCAGATTTGAACAGCTCTCCTAAAAAAAATTCACTGCCTTCATAACACCTAAAGTTTCAGCCTACTGCTGAACACCCCAACTCCAGCTTCAGTCCCTCAGTGACTACAATGACACTGCCATTCACTGAAGCACAGCTTTCCTTAGACAATCACGAATAGGCACCTTGCCAGCTCACCCAATTTATATCTGTACAGAAGGTAAAACAGAGTAACAGAAGTTATTTAGAAAACCCCCAAACAAGCAGGTAGGATGAGTGATATTGAGCACTGCAGGACAGCTGGAGAGCTACCACTAATGCACTTTAGCTAATGAATTTATCAAACAACATGACTGGTTTTACTCAAATTTCATGGTAATGACAATATATGTTATAGAATTGTCAAATTAACAAAATGACCGAGTTTGTCCCCAGAATATTTTCTGGTTTTTATCATTTAGGGCTTGATATTTACTTCTTGTTTCTTTCAAAGCACAGAATCTGTAAATTTACTTCCCGCTCTTCTACTCATTTAACATGGACTGAAACACAACTAGGATTCTTTAGCACTGTAGGTTCCCAAGAAAAAGTATGAGAAAATTAGTCAAATTCCTAGCTATTATAAACTGACTTTTACTCATGTGAACTAAGCAACTACTGACATACGAGCTAATATGAGCATACCAAACTTTATTTAGGGAAGAGAAATGGGCTATTATAATTGTATTTGATTCCCATTCACTTACTAGATCCACTCTGGAAAATGAAATAAACCATGCCAAAAGACATTAATTCCCTGCAATGTATCAGAAGTACTTTACAGAAGCAGCGTAAAGAGAAATAGCTATTGTTCTTATTTTATTTCCAATCCCCTCATGCTCCTTACTGTTATGAGGATCAAATTCAAATACACCAAGCAGCTATTCTGAATGTTTGCAGCCCTAGTGAAACAGAATATGAGCGCACTGCAGCTACATTCTAACTTGCCTGCCTGCCATCCACCCGTCATTTGGATGGGTAATTTCTCCCCTCGGGACCATATGCAGTGCTTAAAGCTGAGTCAGTTTGCCGTATGGCATTATTCTATAAAAGCAAGACGGCTTTGCTGGAATCTGACCTAGGAGGGTAAAGGCTTCTACATACTTGGCTCAGTAGTTGCTAGACATGTTAAAGAAACAAAAAGATTTCAAATCTTAGTGTAATCCACTTGTTTTACACGGCATTTTTCCTATCAACAAGTATAGGCTTTACACCATTAAGAAGCAGAGTTGTGACCATCATTCTTGTTTTTACCTACATCAAACTGCACACAAGAAATTAAAAAAATACAGACTGCACAAAATAATTACATTATACTGAATTACTGATCTACAGCTGAATTACATATCCATATTATATCTACTAATTATACAGATCTGTTTTAGACTTTTGTTTTGTAATCTGCACTTCCCATCTTCATCGAACTGTGCCTCTTTTCAAACATTTTACATGAATAATATCAGAACACTGGACATCAAAGGCTTCTAATAAATGGCTGGTAAATGCAGCACTCCCATGTTAGAAATGTTTACTAATATTCTCTCTTCTCCTTACTTTTGTTTTACTGAAGCTACCGATTACAGCTTTTTACTGAGTAGTAGGAAAGGAAATAGTTCAGAATCCTGTAGACAGAAAGAGTCTTTAACTGTGTCTTTCTTGATCACAGTACAATACAAGCAAGCCAAAAAAGGAAAAAAAACGACCACATCAGAAGGAGGGTTCTTTTTCATGCTTACTCTTGGTTTGTTTTCTGTTGCAAATGCTGCTAACGCTTTTCAAGATCAACAGAAAAAAAAAAATTAGAAACACCCCTCTTTAGAGATGCTGGTAATTCTGCTGATGTGCATTTGCCAATCTGCATACAAAATACAGTATTAGTTTACAATCACATCAGACATCACAGGCAAAAGTGGCTTGTTAAGATGATTACAGTAAGAGGCCATGTATCACTACTAAATTCTTTCTGGCCCCTTCTTTTATAGAAGTCATACTATGTACATGAGAAAACGAACAGAGGACCATTATAATGTACTTGTTAATGTAGATCTTTGCTACATTTTCACAGTCTACATTTTCACAGTCTAGACAACTGGTGCTCAGAAGGGGTGCAGCCAAAATGGAACATGTGTGTGTAGTACAACCCACTGGCCTTGGCCACGGGTATTAAAATATTAGTATCTCCTTTCAGTGTCACTTGCATACAAACAGCTTTACCTCCTCCTTTGAAACAATAACCTCTGCTCTCCCAGGTGATACTAACTGGTCACAGATTTAGTACTGCCTTTCCATACAAAACCACCACTTTGCTAAGTAGGGAAGAGCCCATCAGGCACTCACTTCTGTCCCTGTGTGCTCAAGTATCTATTAATTACAGCCTACACTCTTCCGCCAGGAGATGGGTCAAAACAGATAGTTGGGGTGAAAGTGTAATGGTCTGTCCAGAAACAAAAGGAGAATGGCATTGCCCCTCCAAACTTCATCCCTGGGGTAACCACTTCCTCCCCTCTCTCTGCTGTCTTCCTGCCATGGGGATTCACCACCAAAGCTCTTTGCCAGAAATTATCTTCTTCACAGAATGTTTTCTTTGAAAATGCAAGGCTCTGTAATGCCTCCTTTGTGGCACACTGAGGAATATGAATAATAAGCTGAGGATTCATATGGCTTTATTATTACAGGGCATTATAAGATAAAACACCCAGAAGAGTCAAAATAAAACAAGAAATATCCTACTGTAGTCAATCTAAAGTGCTGTGATTAGAAAGTTATCTAGATTAAATATTTATCTTTTTAACACAGACAGACAGAACTATATTCATACAGGAGTTTAAAGCCCAGAATGATGCTCACTTATTAACCCAAGAGTGTGCATGCAGGGAGGGAGAGGAGGGAGGAGGGGGCACTAAACCAAGCCAGTGAACACCCCCTCACTCTGCAAACAGCCAAGTAACCAAGTCCAGCCCCAAAACCCACTCTCATAAGCCAGACGCTCCCAGACCCTAAATGAACAGGAACATTTTGGAAGATGGGTGTCCACTGGGAAATCACATCTGTATAAGCCTAGAAAAATATGGCTGTAAAGTAGCAGGAAAATTCTGGCCAAAAGCCAGCTGAAGCTTAACTCTGATTGTGATACAGCTACCCCATGGAGGCAAAAAGTGGAAGGAAATGGCCTCTTTAATGCTTTCCCCACCACCACTCATTGAAAGAGGTATAAGAAGCATCACTTCTGCACTTTGCTTTTTCTCAAGCATAATTGTCACAGTGATGGATGCATCAAAAACATACATAAACCAATTTTACCATTGAGAGCATAATGCTCATCCACAGCCATGCAGCAGGCCAGCTGCTATGCTGGAAGCAGCACATGGGTTGGTAGGACCATTAGACAGAGCTCTTACTATAAAAGCCTGCAAATAAATGTAGGCTAAAATAAACACCAAGTCAGATGTTTTATCTGGGGATGTTACCTCATTAAAGGCTATATATGCCAACTCCAATTCAATTTGAAGTAACCTTACGAGGGAAGACATGTCCCCCCCCAACTGGAATTAGATCCACTTGATCATTTTAATTATACTGCATTGCTCTTTTCAAAAGAGTCCTGTGAGCCTTCATAGGCTGCTGTGCTCCCCTTTGAAATTAACAAATTAGGCTTGGTAATTAGAGAGTCAAAAATGGTGTGTTATATTGTTTGGGGTGACAGGGGATTTAAGAGTGTTTCATTTTAAGCCGTTTTCAAGGTTTGAAGGTAAAATACTATCACTAATCATGTATGTTCCTTTTTCCACCTACTCTGATTAATATCTACACATTGCACTGAGATAAATTTCTTTGCATCTTAATTAAGAACATTTCGGATTCCTCAAAGTTCTATTCTTTTGAAATGATGCCGTAAATATCTTTTATATGTTATTAAAAAAGCAAACAAACCTATCTCCCCCCCCCCAAAAAAAAAAACCACAAAGAAAAAACTTCTAGGGTATAATAGTACATGCTAATTTATTACAGAAATTATAAAGTACTATTTTTTAATCCTTAATAGACCTGTCATCAAATCTTAGGATGTCACTGAAGCCTGATACATCAATTCAAGAATATGGCTGAGTAACCCTTCTTTCTGAGATTGAACCTGTGCATTTGCTCACTGTCAAACAAAAACTTCAATAATTTATGTTTCAGTTTGCATTGCTTATGCTTCAAGCCCTAAATTGATTACTATTAACGCCACTGCCTCAGCAGAAGGACTGCTGTGATATATCACTTCAGTGACTGATGTCCATCCAGCCTCGCTAGACAGTGCCAATGTCAGATCTGAGCAAAGTGTGCCAAAACTTGTGGAACGTTGGCCTGAGAGGCCATGAGAGGACATTTATAGCATTGCTTCTTTCATCTCAGGCTCTCAAGCCTCTTTACATGCACAACAACTCGTGGGTAGTTAATTAATTTTGTACGATATACAGAGAGAAACATTCGGCAGCTTTGGTCACTGATCAGGGCACAAAAAACCCCAGAATTTAAGAAACCCTTATGCCTCCCACCATTTTTCTCCTGTAGCAAGTAAGGTACCAGTTATGTTTTGATACTGTGGAATTTTTCACTTACAGCAGATCTAGAGGTGACATTTTATTCTAGCTTTCAATGTTTGTTTTTCAGAAAAGGCACTGACTTTCTGACAGTACTTGGAATAGACGCAATAAAACAGGATTTCTCACAAAATTTACAAAACCTGAACTGTAAGGTATTTTAATTCTATTCAAAGTTTTAAAGCAGAGTACATGGACTTTCTTTCCCTGAAGTACTCTTCTAAGCTGGCATTGTATAACAGTAGGTGAAAATGTCAGGCAGAAGGAGGGAACTTCATTCCCATATATAGGATCAAAGGATATAAAACATAGGAGACAATAAAAAGAAAGCAAGCAAGAAAAAGAGGTATTAAAAGGGTATGATGAATGGCATATACATCCTTGTGATAATTCCTTTCCTGCTTTATTGCTCAGTAATGATCATACAATACTATACTTCATTGATCACTGCTTGAAATCTAAGCTTCATTTCCTTCACATACGTTAAACACCTTTGACTTGAATTCACTTCATGTAACTTTTCAGTACTTTCTTTTTAGTGTAAAGAGAAACCGAATATAAATACTGAATGAAGGGGGAAAAAATCATTCAACATTATTGTTCTCTATCATCTATAGAGCTAGGAGATTTCTTTGAGGTTCAAACATATCTGTGGCAAAGCAGGGCAAAACATCAAGGCGCTCTATATATTAAGTGTGCGCCTCAGGCTAGTGATTGAAAACCCACTTTGACCACGAGCTGCAAGGACTGAATGCAGATTTCCCTGTAGCCAAATCACTCACTGTCTGGACAGGGAAGAGGGAACCTCCTGTACAATCCTATGAGCAGTCAGACCTCAGGGGCAGGCCAGCTCCTGGGCCAGTCCCACCAGCTGCTCCACATCCTCTTCTCTCCCAGGGCTGACAGCCAGATGAGGTCCCCCACAAGTAGAGCACATACCTGTAGTATGTAGGAGGCAAGCATGTGCAGACACTTATTACAGACCACTACCTATTGCTTTTTGACTATGCGCACATTTTCAGATGGCAAATGAACAAAAAAAAGATGCTGGCTGCTCCTTTTACACAGATAAACTCCAGCTGGAAGGACATAATTTATGAGCAGTTCCTCACTGCATACACTTCCCTTTTAATCAACTGCTAATGGTCACTGCGGTGCTCCCCTTGGACAGCCCCATCTCCTGCTCACTGTGGAGCACAATGACTCCAAGCACATGAAGGCATATAATGAATCAACACACACGAACAGCTAATATTCTTTTGGCAGTTTAATCCTTTACTGTGATGAATTCTCTGCCACAAAAACATTGGGGGAAAACTATATTAAATAAAATAATTGAACATATTTTGCTTATATTGCATTTTAAACATTCAGATCTACTCAACCAAACAAAGTGCAACTATCTATAATGTTAGAATAAATAGGTATGAAAGAACAGGTGCCACTTATACCTGAATTCCCTACAAATCTTTTTCACTAAGTTTCTGTTCAGGACAAAAGGCACACTGGATGAAGATTGCCAAAAAGCAAAATAAGACTTTTAAGACAAAACATGAAAACCACCAGTTAAGCAAAGAAAATCTCAAATATTAAGGGGTTATGGTCCTGTGATTAAGGCATCTCATCAGGATGCAGAATATCTGGATGCAATTCTGTGTCTGCCTCTCACTTCCTCCATGACCTTGGGCAAATCAATTTGTCTTTCTGTGCCATAGATACTCACAGGGATTGTAATAATACAACTTCCTACCTCCCAGGACTGTTGTGAGAAGAAATTCGCTGACGACTGTGAGGTCAGCACACTCCCTCTTTGGTCATATAGATTAACTCTGTTTTGTTTATATTATCAGAGTACTAACAGCAGCAACCAAACACTACCTAATTCTGAACTATTTCTGCAGATTGTTTTATGCACTTAAGAACATGAAATTCTGGAGAAACCTGAATTCTGCATGTGACACTGTACATTAACAGTGTATTGTGGACTTGCCGCTCATGAACACCAACCACATAATAAGAGTTAAAAGAATCAGGAACTCATGAGCCTTGTATCACATATCTATTTGTGAAAGATTCCAGTTTCCTTCTGAACATTACTGTCCAATATAGAGGAGTATATGGCTGGAAAATCCCCTAAAATACTCTTTCTAGGAAGAGCACCAATTGTGTGTAGCTTTTACATTCAAACCACTGGTTCAGCAGGCACAGACATTGTGCAGGCACAATGCACTATGAAATATACTGTAAGTATGAGAACAAAATAGCTAGACAAGAAAAATAAGTAGTCCATCTAGTCAAAACAACATTTGATATTTTTACAAATATTTCTTTTATTGCATGCTTCAAAGAAAAAAAAAATTTAATTTTGAACACGGGACAAATGAGAACCAAAGGAATTGTGAAGGAAAAAAAAAAAAAGTGGTGACGGTGCCTTAAGGTCAGCTTTGCATTTCTCATATTTTCAAGCCAGTTTGGCCTGTTAATATAATTGAAAACCTCCAAGTTTGTTTAATTTTCACCCATCTGCCTAAGTGCTCAAAGAGATCCAGAAAGCAGTCATGAGCCAACATAGCATTCTACAGAAACTCTGCCAATTCAAGGTCTGAAGGCTATGTAACAGGGCACCATATTGTTGCTACCCAAAATTTGCTCCTTGCTGTAAGCCTGGACAATGCTCAAATACCTACACAAATCACTATGGAAGTGTAATAGTAGCTATAGGTACCCCCACTCTTCTAGCGAAAAGAAGCTGTACTAAAGGGTAATCGATCAACCACTTGCATTTCATCATCCAGTAGCAAAAAGTAATAAGAGAGCACTACAGCTGTGCTGTATCACTAAACAGGGTTTCCTAGAGTGGCAGAGCTCCTAAGAGTTGTGTTTTCATTTTAAATGAAATTTAAAATATTTTAAATCAGTCACAAAAACTGCAGCCAGTGTGAAATAAATTAGAATGTTTCAAGAATTTGGGACTAATTTTACTAAAACTTCTGGGTTCTTCCTAGCTCTCAGCCACAAGATTAGCCACTCATCAGGAAACATTCCCAAGTATTTTCTTGCCTTCCATGGCTGAAAATAAGAATGGGAGATGAGGGGAAATAAAAGGAATTTAAAACTGCTGAAAACTAATGTCTACCACATGAGGCACAAAATAAGCATGCCATTGTATATTTGATGAAAAAATAACTGTTATGAAATATTCATTTGAAAAGTGATTAAGCTTTGCAATTGAAAAGCTAACCCCTCACAACACGAAATAATCATGCAGCTTGGGAATGAACACATCCTGTGTCCTCTGGTGCTCATTATAATATATGCAACATCTCTACCCCAATACTTCGGTTGCTTAGATATTTGCCTTCTGTTTTGTTTTTTTTTAAATATGAAATGAAAATATCACTAGATTTGTTTCTTAAAAGCATGCTTCAAACCCAGAGAACCAGATTTACCATCCCCATACATTTCCAGGCAAGGAATGGTAGGCAACATTTTCTCTGCATTATCTGCTGGGGGGAGGAGGAGGCTCTCCAGGACCCAGCACAGGGGCCCTCAGGATCCAGTGCAGAATCCCACCTCCTGCTCTTCAGCAGGAAGAAGCTTTTTTCTTCAAAGCTATTAACAAGTTTACTCACCAGCATAACATATGATATCTCTCCTAAGGGTTAAAATGAACAACCTTTCATACAGAACATGCAACCTATTCCCTGAACTATGAGGGATTAATCCACTGAGCAAAAGAAATGTTTTACAATCCCATTTATTCTAACTGTATTTCTTCAGGGATATTTAGCTTTACATATGAAAGCTATACTTTATACATGGTATACATGCAGACGCATTATTTATTTACAAATCCCAGGCACAGAAATCATGAGTCCGAAATTTTCTTTACAATGAGTTTCATAATTAGCCTTTCCATAGTCAAGGCACATACAGAGATCAGGGATTATTCATTAGAGGAAGGAATTAGCAGGATTTTAGGCTTCAATGGCCTGTACAGACTATTAGCTTGCATTTGGCTATTAGGCGGGTAAGCAGAGTGGTCTCTCAAGCGTCAGCAACAGATAACAATAAATTCTCAAAATGAGACTTAACACCTGCTTTCCTAATCTTGGAGGGAAGGGGGGAAACAAGCCGATTCAGTGGTGGCACAGCACCCCTTCCAGCCGCACAGACTCCCGGTGTCAGGTCTTGCAGCACCCTGACAACTCCCAGCCCTGGAAACCAGAGGTCCCGGGATGAGTGAATAAGCCAGGCAGCCGAGACCATGGCAACACCAGCCCCAGCATCAAACAACATCCTCCAGATCTGCATGACAGCATGCAGGCTCTGCAACTGCTTCCCTCCGATAGAGGAGTTTTTGAAAATGAAACAAAAGGATGGTACATGGGGCTGGCTTATTTGAGGACTATCAGCTGGTCTCCTTCCACTCCTTATACAGTCTGGATCAGAGATGAGAGGAACACGGGGATTGTGCATGGCTAATGGAGACACAAGGGCAGGTGTGTCCTGTCTATGCATTTTATTTATTCTGAATGCCACCAGCACACTCCACCTTCTGATAACACAAACCACCGTCCTGGAAACACCAACCTATCCTTTTCTTTTAACATGCTAATCCACTGCTTCAAAGCAGATGGGAAAGATGAAAACAGTCTAAAGATGTTCTTGTCTTTTTTTCTTTTGTTAAAGCTAATGCCTTCAAAGATGAAGGACAGAGTAATACCTTCACCAAAACCACAGTGTAAGACCCTCAGGATCACTTTGTTTGGCTACAGCCAGCCATATATACTAGAAAACCAAGGAATTTTGATTTTACCTTTTATCCCCACTCCAAGGCACACACTCCAAGGTGTTTCCAAGGCACACAGAAATAACTGCATTAAATAGAGCTCTTAAGAACGGAAGTGCTGACAGATAAGCAGCATGAACCCAATCAGTGAAACATCTCACAGCTTAGTACAACATTTCATCCTCACCTGGATCAGTAGAATATTTCAACCGGAATAAAAAGCACCATCAAAAGCACGACCCTAATTCACCACTACTGCAATTTTCTATCAGCATAAGTTCAATGCTTTCAAAGTAATTACACAGATGTAAAACAAGGATAACTGTGATAAATCAGTCCCAGCGCAAATTCAGAGGAACTCTTCCATGCACACGTACAAATAAAAATATTAAGACAAACCATTACAGGAAGACACACATAATTACATGTAATTGTAAATGCACATTCTACTGGATCTCCGCATCCAACAATGAAATGGAGCTACATTTTGTTCCTAGATTGCTTAAACATCATTATTATACCATACACCTGTCTTGGAAATCAAAAAAAGTACAGATTTAGGAAAGATGAAGACTAAGTCCACAAAATAATACAGTAAGTAAAGAAGCAACCTGCCCATGTTTGTTAAAGGAGTAAGTTGATTTCCTACCTCACATGAAAGGATTCAGAGGAAGCAGGAAAATTAAAGCTTTTCTGAATAATGATCAAACACCACCTTATGTGATTTAGAAAAATTTAATTACACACAAAAAACACAGTTTGTGAAAATTCTGGACAGGAGAGAAAATTTTAGGGGAAACATGTGAGATACAGGGAAATGGAAAGAATTGGTAGGTGTTTTTTTTATTCCCATTAGTAGGACAGTGAAATGCCTTCTATTTCAGTCTCACTTTAAAAAATAAATTAGAGTTTTTTTTTTTTTTTAGAACTCTTTTTTGACTGTTGGTAAGAACAAGGGATTTACTGCATAATTTTGAGAGAAGCAGACACTTGTACTACTGTGTAGATCTCTCCACTGCTTGACAGTGCAGTTCAATCCATGACCCAAAACTCCTCTCCTAATTTCAACCTTGGACCTTACTTTAGCAACAAGTAATAATTTTCTGACTTTTTTTTTTTTTGACAGGGACAAAAGGATTCCAGGAGATAGCAAGAAGCTCACTTCCACTTGAGAACTGATCAGACTATTTGAACTCAGTTCTTTAAAAGGTAAGATCTTCTCATTATAGAAGAATCTCTGAACATCTCTTTTCAGATCACAGCCAAATCATTAGGGCCTGCCACAAAGCCTATTAAAGTCAATGGAAGTCATTCAAAGACTTCAAAGGACTTTGGATCCAGACCTTATGTAAAACATCCAGATGCAGCCCAGCACCACCTCTCATTGAAGGGGAAGGCTGTGCCTGCCAGAGCCAGCGGTGCGGCTCCACAGGAAGCGGCACAGGCGGGAGAGCTCGGAGCTGAGCACCTGACACCCACGCTGTACCCCGGCTGGAGGACTGTGTTTCAGGCCAGCCGAGGAACCAAGTACCCACTACCAGCTGGAGTGTATTAGGCAGGCTCCTGGGGCACATTTTTCAGTTTTGTTTCATCAAAAGGAATCCAGCTCCCTCCTTGCCTGCTGGGTAACGTGAATCAAATGGTAACAGGGCTCAGCTGGGACAGTCATCTCAAAAGCCTTCGCCTGATACAAACCAAAACACAAACAGTCCCACTCCAGAATCAGACACCTTGAGCAGAATCAGACACTGAAAGAGCAAGGCCAAGTTCCTGTAAAATAAGGTCCTAACAGGAACTGAACAGGTTTCCAGAAAAACTTTGGGGGCCGTAGCACAGCAAGTGCCCTCAAGAAGAGTTCATTTTAGAGCCAGAACTACAGCTTTTCTGTGGGGGTGATTGCTCAATACTCATCATTTTTACTCAGGGTAGATCCTGAGCTTTCATATGTAATGAAAAATAATAAAAATAATACTACTGTCCAAAAAATTCTAAATCTAGGACCAGAAGGTAAGTGAGATTACTTTCTGTGAGAAACCAAGTCTACCTTTCAGAAGCTTCCAGAATCTGGTAATGGAAGATCAATGACATCACTATCAGTCCTGTGCACAATTTTCTGCCAGTTTTTGGATGGCTGACTAATAAATCACCTAAGTTCTCAGCACCTCCTGTTTACCTCTGAAGTGTCTTACTCAGTGTAATTCCAAATGTAAGAATACAAACAAAATATTTCAGTGCTGTGTATCACCACACTGGCTGCAAACCAGTTTTGCTTTTCCGAAAAGCAGAATTTTGAAATTCCACCTGATTTACTGTCAATGTGTAAACAGGCAAACACCTGAAAATTTTAACACACTTTATATAGACTTAATTTTAGACTGCAAATAGAAGAATCTAAAATCTTCCCTGCTGTAAGGAATTATACATATTCCACTGATCAGCCCTTCTCCAAGCTGAAACCATGCTTGGGAAAATTTACTGAAATGGAATTTGTGATGAACTAGAATGCTTACTGATGTTCAATACTGGATTAAATAAATTAACCCCAAGAGTTACTGTTATTTTCACAAAATACATTATTATATTCTATACCTGAACAATCACATTCTTACTTGGGATACTGCTCCTTTTCTGAGGTAGAAAAGCAAACCCAACATAAAAAAGACATATTAGTGTTGTCTTTTCATTTGATAAGTGAATGAAATTAAAATACAATTTCATTATGGCAGTGCTACAGGAAACAAACACACAAAAAACCATTGGAGCAAAACCAAACTACACGCTTAACCTAGTTCCAAAAGGACATATCAAACCAAAATGACAGTGTTATATCACTATTATTAGCTTTAGAAACAAAGGTTTTAGAAGTAATTTCAATTTTTACACCATTACCCTAAATGATGGCATATGTAAAAAGAGCACATACAGAAATGTAGTTTGGAAAAGATTAAGAGATTATTTTAGAAGCAAATCACTCCATAAATAAAGCACAAAAGGAACAGAGCATCATTCAGGAATGGACATCTGTCACCCAAGTAGATACCATATCACACATTCACAGCTTAATTCTGCAAAGTGGAAAAACAAGACTTAAAACAACAGAGTCTTACATGCATTGCATTTATTTTTAAATTTCTAGTTACCATAAATATCCAGACATCATCAAGATGTATAAACATTACAGAGAAAGGAAATAGTGAGGAATAAAATGAAATGAACAAAGAACAGAAGAAAAGAAAAAGTCACATGGAGTTGAAAAAATCCAGCCCTACCCTGAGCAGTTCCGCTTTTCTTCTAGTGGGGGAGGGAATGAAGAGGGAAGAGAAGTCATATTCAATGTCATCTTGACAGCAACCTCTTATTCAAAAACTATTATTTTTCCATCTTGAATAAGAGAGAACCAAGTGCTCTTCATAATCACATAAATGACCTACCACTCTCTAAGTGCTCTCTCTTAGATCAACAAAGAGCTATCGGAAGCAGAAAGTATTGCACACTACTCCCCTGTCGTCTCAATCCAAGCCGCTGGCACAGTTCAACCTACCCTAAGAGAAACCTTGAAAGGCCAAAAGCTTTAGAAAATACACTTACCAGACCGTCATTCCTCCTCAAAGCAATCCTTTTAGAACATTGCAGTGTTAAAATTATAAAGACACAAGGAAAAATGAAAGTTAAGAGCAGGAGAGGAGAAGCATGATGGGAGTTAACTTTTATTTTTCTAGGGGAAGGAAATCAATAGCTTCAAACTGGGGTTTAACAAGAGTTGGAGGGAAGATTTCACTTGTCCTTAGGGGTAGACCATTCCCTAGTGCTGCATTTTCAGACGACCTGTGCAATTCACTAACTTAACATAAAGCAAGGCACTCCACACCAGTATGTAAACGGACAAACTCATCCTTTCCCCCTCCCTGGGTGGAACACAAAAGCCAGTCCTCATAAGGTCAATGGCAAGGCTAAGGATCTTTATTCCAAAAGAAGAGCTATTTTGGGGGTGTTGAGGAGTGTTTTGTGTTGTTTTCAAGGATGAGGGGAGAAAACCCATTCACTTGCTTGTCTCCAGTTCTTTCCATATAATTGGAAAGTACCCGGGGCGGGGTGGGGGGGGGAATTCTATCATGTGAAAGAAAAAAGGGGAAAAAACCTCAAGATACCTCTTTTAGACTACAAGATTACCAAACACAAATATCTCTCAGAAATGCGGTGCTGCTGTTTTGAAATCCAACTGCAAACTGCATTTGTTGAATAAAAAAGGAGGATCTGCTGCACTGAGTGATTTAGTCAGACCTCAGGTAACTTAGAGGGTGGAAGCCCACAGCCCAGATATCCTGCCCTTGTTAATGCAATGGTCCCAAAACATTCCACAACCTCCTGTTCCACCTGTGAAGAACAAGGTGATGACCATGTACGGCAGGGTACTTTTCCCCTTGGTCTCCCAAAGGCTTAGTCAGCAGTGATGAAAGATTATCTTTACCAGTCAGGTCAGCCTGAAATACTGACTGTGCAAGAACTTCCATTCATCCATCCAAACCACCAAAAAAGCTGCAAAACAAACTATTTCCAGTAGATGGATTGCTGGAAATTCGAATCCTCTCAAAGAGAATGGGAGAACCACTGCTGATAAATGGCATTTGTTGAAATGCTCTGTGTTCACATGCTGCAATACATACAGTCTCAGCAATAACTAAAGAGCTAGGGAACAAGAACCATGGCAAGCACTGGGATGGCTCAGAACTGCTTCAAAAACTAAATCCATAAATTCACCTCTACCACTACCATAAAGCAAAGGGATTAAGTTTACATTATCAGTAGGAGGAACCAACATAATGCCATAATGCTTTCTTCTGTTTCTATCAGGAGAGAGTATAATAAGTCACAAAGGAAAAGCAAACATAAGAAAACCCTGGGAGAATCCTTGGATCTGACCTTCTCTCCATATTTTCCCTCTGTCGTCTTTTTTTCTTTTTTAGCTTCCTGCACAGCTAGCTGTATTGCTGACTGCAGAACACTTACTGAAGAATGCATAATTACATCTCTTTAACCCCTTACTGTCACAAAGTATATACAGTGCTTGGATGTGCTTTTTTAACATTCCCCTTTCCCCAGCAAAAGGAATGAAGAGAATTTGCAGAGGTTAGCAAGCTCCCAAAAATATAAAAATACCACTAATATGGTACTATTTCCAAAGATTCCAACCCATACAAATTAAGACTCTCCATATTATTTCACTAGGTGCCTTTCATTTATTCCTCCCCAATACACTGTATTTCAGATTGCTCAAGTACATACACAGTAGAGTCACTAAAATGCAAGAACATCACCAACATAGGAACATTTCAAACAGTAGTTTCTGTTCACGTACTTTTCCACATGAATGTTACAGTGTTCAAATGCAATAAGGTCTTTCACTTCCATCATATCAATCCCTACTCTGGAAGAGACTGAGAACCTACTCCTATATTGGTGACAAGAACTTCAGTGAATTTTGCTCTTTGTCCAACGACTAAAACAATAAGAAATTCTTCAAATTAATACGTAATTCTGCATTTTTATAGCATTGGTATGCAATCTCAGGCTACAGTGCATGTACTTTCCAAAATTCAAGAACTAACATACTCTGAAACAATGCTTTCTCATCTAAGCAGTAAGTATTTTTGTAGACCCTAGCTGCTGATGATAACAGGACAAGACTTTTTTTCCAGAATAATTTAAGAAGAGCTGCAGTGTTTCAATGGAGAAGAGACCTCAACTAACAGGCATAAATGACCATAGTGGCTGTCAGATGAAAACAATGGAAAAACAGAGATGCCAACCTAAAAAGACTTTAACAAAAAACGTTCCATAGACTGTAAGCTAATGAGAAATAGGGCTTTTCCCTCCACTTTGTCTCTATTTCCAGTTGGTCAGAGGAATGGCTGGAAGCTTAGAGGTCTGAATACAGATATTGCTTACATATGTAACACTGGTTTTCAAACCAATTTTTCTTCATTGTCTTCCACCTGCGCTGGAGAATGTGATTGTAGCTCAGCAGAAGACTACAAATGTTACCAAGTTAACAAGGAGAGCTATATTTTCTGGTTGCTGCAGGCAAAGCACACACTGTTGTATACACCAGGTTTACAGATCTTGCCCAAAGAAAAAGGCTCAAACCAGACATTAATATGGAGGAACATGCTGACAGCTAGGTATAATGAAGAGTAAGAATTAATCAGCCTAATCCAAAGCTCACTGAAATCAGTAAAAAAGACTGACTTCAGGGAAGTTTCAACTCAACCAGTAAGGAGATGAGGATAAGTAGAGAGGACTTTTATACTCCTTTAGGACTTCTGTGGTTGTTCATTGACTGATTTGGAAATAACCACATGTACAGAAGAGATGCTAACCGGTGTTGAAGTATGAATCTGGATTTTGCTTCCATGTGGTATTTATCTTTCAAGCAGGATCTCTAGTCTTTTCTTCTCATTCCAAATCCTTGGTGTCAAAGACCAGTATAAGCTACAAATGGCCAATATAGTTTGACTCCCATGGCAAAAAACTAATACAACATACAGAGCTTTCTGATCTCCTGTATGTCTTCTATATGCTTCTGTGCATCAGGCATGATTATAAGTAAAGCTGAACTGGTTTTAGTTAAATTGTTTAATATAAATTGTCATAGTTTCATGAAGTTAACAGAGATATGGCAGCTTACAGCAATGAAAGGCTTAGCCAAAAGATTTTAAAAAAAAGAAGAGAGAAAGTGAAAATACCAGGAACTGTGGGAAAAAACTGAGGAAGGAATAATTTCAAGTTTTTCTGAATTCTGCAAATACAGTGCGACGAAGACCACTGAGTACCTAAATAATTAAAGTTTATCCTCTTTATTGAAACAGTCCATGTTGGAGAATTCATGTGAGTTTTAATGTTTAATTAAGGGATTTAAACATCGTTTTAAGAGAAAACTCTGTGCGACCTTAACTATGCACCCATGAGGTCACCTCCATAATATATTCATGTTGGGAGATCCAGGACCTGGCTTTTACATAAGTCAGTTACTACAAACACACAGTTCAAATATCAGTCACAAGCACGTGAAAAATCAATTTACAAGGAGATGAAAAAATAAATGTTCTAGGAGATAGGATATGCTAATGAAAATTAGCGTAGTGTGTTTGCTTTTTGTCCACATCCAGGTTTTGGTTTCACATCCAGCGACTGCTGAGACATGTTTATTTAGTGATTAAAAAAGAAAAAAAGATTAAGCAGCAACTTTAAAAAGCTCTGTGTAGATAAAGATACGCCTGTTTTATAAGCAATTAGTAATTTCTTATTCATGGAATGTAAACTGTTTTGTCTAATTTTCCCAGAATTTGCAGATTTAAGGGGAATGCAACTCAAAGGATGAAATTCATACCCACAAAGCCAAGAAATGAGAATAAGCCTCTAGTCCAGCCTATTTAATATATGCAGTTGTAGAATAATGTATCCACACTTGGAGTAGATTTACTATAATTGCACTTTTTAAAATATATTTAGACAGAATTTTAAAAATTTACGTATAGAAGAAAAAACTTTAAAAAATGTATGTTACTGCCACATTCAACACTACAACACGCTTAACTCCAGGCTGGGCCATAACACAGCTCACAGCTGCTGTTGGTCAGGAACAGAGATGGGCCTCATGCAGGTCTCAGATGGTCAGGGAGCTGGGATAACTATCCATCTTTCATCTACCCCAGGGCCTCCCTGAGGTAGGAAGTATATTTCAATTGAGTTTTAGAAGCAGTGCTATTTACCCAAAGGTGTCTGAGGGAGTCACATGAGTCAAAAGTCTTGTGCAGGAACAGATGCAGAGCTTTGAGACACTGGGAACATGGGGTGGGAAAGCAAAAGCTCCCCATACACAAGCTCCCCACTCAGATACCTGAGCAGAGGCTGCAGGACAGCTGGATAGGGGAAATAAATTTCAATGTTTTGGTCCACTGTCCAGAAGCTAAAAGTCCATCCCACTGGGTGGACTTTTACCCCATGGTAAGTGGTACGTACCATTTACACCAACATCGCTACATGACATCAGTAAAAACAGGAAAAAAGATGAGGAACATTTGTCTTTTCCTCAGATGTCACTGGAAGCATCTGTTATAGATACAGATGGACAAAGTGAGCTGCCAGTAAGCACCCCATAACAACAAATTCACAGTTAGAAAA
>VYZS01083766.1:22255-41830 GCA_013400695.1 Neodrepanis coruscans | reverse complement strand
CTCTCATTTCAAGCTGCAAGCTTTGGTGGTTCAGGGGCTACCACAAGCGTAGTTCAGTTGTCTGGCTAATGGGGCAGCAGCCTCCATGGAAGGGATCAACCTGAGGCAGGGGATGGGAAGAAAATAAAAAATTATATGCTACAACCACCCAAATTAAATCTAATTTCTTTAACTTCTGAATCGACATCAATAGTGTTCTGGAATTTGGAGGCATATGATGCAACTCCTCATGGCTTCAAAAAACACTGCAGGGAAAAAAGCTACTAATACTTTAATATTCCACTTAGGACAACACTGGCCTATTTAAATACAAGTTTTTGCAACCTTAACCACTACCTTCCTTAGCAGGTTACCCACATAAGTTTCATTTAAAGGTCAGACTAAATATTTCTTTTTGCATTTGTAAATTTTCTTGGATCGTAAATTAGCAATTTGGTTATTACAAGGATATTGTAAACATTGTAAAAATAAAGTATTTTGAAGCCAGAGAAGGTGATGAATAGCTAAGTATAATTTTTCACAGTACTTAGTGAAATTACTTTTTATACTTCAATTACAACCTAAACCTGTTTTTTTAATAAATATGATCAACCTATCAAGCAAAAACCAAGTAATTCTGTGAAGCACAAAACACAAATTAGTAACAAGAGGACTAACTATTAAAATTAGTAGTAAGAATACTTAATTCAAGCATCTGCAATTTTGGTTTCAGTGTTTCAGTTTAACCCTACAAGGACAACATATGCGCAGGGTTGCTCCACATTACTTTAATTGTACTCTTCCCCAAAAATGGAACTTAATGTACAAGAAGTTTTCTCTAGGACAGTGTATCAATCTGATCACCCTACATGAAATCCTCGTTTAAATGAAGTCAAATGTAAAATGTGCACGATCACTGAGTGGGCTATGATTTTCAATAACATACACAAAGTTCACGCCCCCAATAACATGGCCAATGTACCTGATATCTCTATACGGATGTGTTGTATGAAACTGGGTCTAGTTATAAGTTTATTACAAGGAATGTCAAGAAGAAAAATCACCCTAGTAACTGCACTTGATCCAGAATTAAAATTTGGAAAAAATAGCAAGTTCTTCCAGCCCTGTGCATAAGGGCTAAGAAAAGCTTTGTGATAGCTTAGTCACTTCTTTGCAACTTGAAGCTTTCTTCCTTTTATTCCAGGCTTAAACAAAGTTCAGTGGGGCATCAAACTGCCTCAGTCTTAAATTACAGTCTGTACTTGAAAATAGAATGCATGCACCACATGTTCCTGAAGCTAGAGGGTGGGAGTGTTATTCACTGAAAATTGAAGGTTTGTTGAGTCAATAATCTTCTTTCACAGAGTAATAATTTTCAGCTAAAATTTCTTGACCCAAACAAAGGAAAACAAGATCATTCAGTTATTTTACAATATTGCAGAAAAGAGAAAGGAAAGTGGGAAAGAGGCATACCAGTTTTATCCTACTTGATGCAAAAACAATTGAAAATTTAATTCACAAGTATTGCATACTCACATTTCTTTCTTGTTCATGGTTTAACATGCTCCCAAACAGATACTTTAACTACAACTACAAATAACTAGAGGACAGATTTACTATCATGTACTACAGGCATCTATCAACTGGCAACAGTATTTGCCTCCCAAGAAAGAATCCACTTGCAGAATTTTTTTATCTTCTTTCTCAAATCGCAATCAATACTCTGTATTTTTAAAATAGCACTTAAATTTAGATGAAGCTAATTTGCTAACCTGCAAAGAACTCAATAAGGATTAAAAAAAAAAAAAAGAGGTTTACTGCACTATGTTATCTTTTAGTACTGGTTTGTCCTTACCAGAAGGGCTACAGTGGTCATCAATACTTATGTTATGGTAGTGCCCACAAACCTGATCATGATTAGGGCTTATGGGACTAAGCTGTTTATAAATGTCACCACAGCCCTTCATCCCAGCAGTTTAATCCCTGAGAAGAGTTACCTCCTGCTAACTCTCAACCATGGTTGCTCAAGGAATGCTGGAAAGTGTTATCCCGTCTACTAAGACTTCAGTCATTAATGGCATTGTTCTGGGAGTGCTGCTGCTTGAGATGACTTTCCAAGCTACTTCATATTTTAGAAGTGAGACAGAATGTGGATTCGCAAACCATCCCATGTATTTTCCTCACAGCCTACACCTATCAAGATCCATCTGAAATGACGTTGTTCCATAAGCCAAGTATATGTAGTCTTGGATTTAGTTCACTACTAGTTCCCAACAAAGGCCCTCTGAAATCTAATTTAGTACCCTCCTTCTACAACAAAAAAGACATGTCAACCAGAGGAAAAATGGTCCAGCACCTAAAAATCTTTCAGAGGCTTACTAAAATGAGGTAAACAGAACTGTGAAGCCTTTAATAAAATTAGGAAGGGATTGCTGATGTGCTGTTTTCCACAGTACCAAGCATAATGAAACAAGGCAACTGATACCTTAAAAAATTTATCTGTCCAAGCAGCAGCATGTATTACTTGAGTTCTACTTGACACTGAAGCTCATACAACTATAGACATTGTAGAACCACAACCAAACTTCTCAGGTCACAGCACTGCACAAGATACAAGTGGCATTCTACCTCCACTGCTGGCTACTATTTCGTTTTGCATAGAAATTTTTCTGCTGCCATGGAAAGATCCAAAGAGTAAGTGATGTCATAGAATGAATCCATAAACTCAAGAGTTCTAAGTGAATGAACTAGTAGAATAGTGATTCCCTCAACTCCAGATACAACCTTCCCCCTTCAACACTGCATGACCTCCAATAAGCACAAGATAAACCTAAGTTATAAGACTGAAGTCACAATTTTCTTACAGTTTAGACAGATGCAGGTGAGGATCACCACAAGCCTACCTAGCCCACAGCCTCCCACTGTGCATATTCATATCTCCGCACTTGCAATGATGGACTGCACTCCATTTAACAGTTTAGGGATATGAACTGGCAGAAAACCTACCTTACAAAAGGAAGTGAACTGTCTTCTGTCTGTCTATGGCTCTATGACTGCTGCGTGGCTCAGCTGTGAACACTGGGATCTCCTGTGCCACCATGTCTCAGCTGACAGGATGACAGCATCTTCAACCCCTCCAGCAAGATGATAGAGTTCTTTAGCCTGTGGCTAAAATCAAAGCTACTGCGGTCCCCACTATCTGTCCCTTTTCCCATCACAGCTTCTGATTCCCATCTCTTCTGAGGTACCACTGATGCCCACACAACTGCACAGCGTTTCAGTCAAAAACTAATCCAGAAATAGAGTTTATTTCTCAACCAGTTCAGTTCCTGAAATCAAATCCACTGGCCAGTCCCAGGAGTGGCAGTGGGGAAGATGGGATGGCAAAGCCAAAATACTGTGGGGCACACAGGAGGACTGCAGCTGCCCTGTTTTACAATGGCTCAAGCAGCCACAGAACTTTACCTCTAGGTTGCAACAGAAAAACATTAGCATAGTCATTCAAAAGCATGGCAGCCTTGGGTAGGCCATTTGACCTCATATCTCAAACAAGCACAATGGGCCAAAAAAAAAAGGGCCTTATTAAAACAAAACAAAGTAATAGCAACACCATCAACACCTATCTGAAATTACTTTGATACTCATGCCAATAAAAAAAATCAAATTAATGTATCTTTTCTGCTCCTCATTCTATCAACACAATCCAATGTGAATATTTACAAACATACTCATTAAAGACAAAATAAAAATTAGTCTTCATAGACACACACAGCCTACTGCTGACACAAGCTCCTTTACTGCAACAACAAATCTGCAGATATATCATTTGGAAGCATTTTCCTGTAAGTCTGCTCCAGCTTTCTCCCAGTGTGTATTCTGCTATTATCCCTTAAGTCTTGATAAATATGTTCTGTAGTAGCTGTTCTCCAGACAATTGCATTCAGGCCTCTCCCCCTTTATACCTCCACTATATAATAGGGAACAGTTTCTGTTTATGACTTCCTTTCCTACACAGAGTACCTAAATCCCATGTTTTCTCAGAGGCTTGAGATTTCCTTCTAATTGTGACCCCAACAAAAGTGCTTGGAGCACTATTCTGTGCAACTTTTCATTTGGGCTCTCAGTGACTCCACATGGTCAGAGACCCACAGGTCAAATCCTCCAGATATCAGAGCAATTTGGAGAAGGAAAGCTAGCATTGTATAGAGTCTGACAGGCCATTAGAAGTAGCTAATAAAGCCATATTTTGTTTGTAGCCATTTGTTACCAACCCACATTACAAATTTGTCCGCTTTGAACTTTATGGGAACATTCATGCCAGGACTTTTATATACAATGTGTGAAGGAAACGGAACAACTATTGAGTTGTTTAGCTGCGCTTACTGTGACACAAACCTGCTGAAAAAACTCCCCCAAAGACTGACACAAGCCAGCATTCAGTGCTGCAGAAAGTGGCCAGCTCCTCTTCGAATGCATCAAAGGGAAACACTTTTTTCAAAGCCACATCAGAGGAAACCATTCACCATTTAGTATTACATCTCTTTTGTTGTTTTTCGACACTTGTATAAGCTTGCTATGTAGCTGCTGTGATTTTACACAATGCCCTCAAGAAATGAAAAGATAACGGGCAGATTGTATAAATACTAGAATACCATGAAACAAAACACAACTAAATTTTATTAAAAGCCTAACACCTCTGCTCTCATTTCAGACTTTAATGTGTGATGACTTACTACTACCCTGAAGAACATTTCCTTGAAAATGAGCAAAAGAAGCCATATTTAGAATACCAAAATGAAGCCAACTAGAAATACTAAGCAAGGGGATAGTGATTAAGGGTTTTCATAAGCAGTCCAAAACAGAGTACAGAAACCCTCCTGTTCAAGGGAAAAACCACCATGTTCATATAGTCAAGACATTACCTGAAATAGACTTATATTAAAGCTTTTATCATCTTCACCATATCTTGCATGTATGGATTATTCCTAATTTCTAAAACATATTCCTTGGATGAAACATGACTGGGAGTTTGCTGACATGATGAAAAATACCCTTTTCTCTATATACAAATGATTGCAGTTGTTTTTAAATTTGAAAAACAAAGCACAAACAAAAAACCCCACATCAAAAACAAACCACACAATTTTAATATCCTCCATTCCCCTCCATATGAAAACAGCAGGCTTTTTGAGTGGATGAAGTGTCTCAGTAACAGAATTTGAGATCAATTTAGAGTTTAAGCTATGTGGCCAAAATAGTTAACATTCACTGTTAATACTATCTAGCTTACTCACAGCTAGAATAATTATGAGCTACTAAATATACCAAATGCTCAGGGACACAGGTAATACCCAATACTCTGCTTAGATATCATGATGCTGGAGGTAGGACAAAGCATGGATTAAAGTAGGACAGTTAAGAAAAAGCAGAAGCAAATTAGCAGAACATTAGTTGATAAATAACTTTACTTCTCCCTACCCTAATAAACACTGCTCATGAAAAACTGGGAGGTAAAAAGTCCCTTTTAATGTCTCCGCTTTTTAAACTAGTTGGTTATTGCCAAAACAGTTCGATGTCCACAGCGGCTACTATTTTTAAGGTAACTGCCAGCATTCCTTTTTGAGACCTGTTCGGAGAAATCAGTCTGTTTAAAAACAGGTTTCCTGAAAAACTGTCAAATTAATACTAGGTTCAAAGCAAATAGATATCTCTTCTCACACCAGTTTACATAGCTTCTCCCAGGACATGCATGTCTCAAATGTCATGTAAAGGATTTCTGGCATATACACTCTCCTAGGTGCCAAAGATGTTACTTTAAAACACTATGAAGATGTTTATTACCCTATTTTTAAGGATTTACAATCGTGCCATGTGGCAGAGGTAAAATATACACCATACTACCAGATTTCACAAATACATTTGGTATCTTGATATGGTAAACTCTTCAGAGAGATCCACTCTGCCAACTGTAAATGAGTACATATCCCACTGAACTGAAGGAAATATCCTTTATGTTTATGACACATTATTCCAAGCCAGAGCACATAGTTTATAAAGTTTATATAGTTTCATCATTTAAACTGAACATATTCTAGTTAGTTTAAATTCATACTGGTTTACTAGCAACAAACAAGAAAATCCCCAAACCACAAGCGGCACACAAAGACAAGGCTGAGTACTTTGTCTATTATAGTGAAATAAGACCTTCAAAAAATGCAAGTAGCTGCAATGTCTTCACAAAGTATATTCATTTGTGCTGTTTCCTCCAGAGCAAAATGTGTAGAGCTCAGAGAAACTAAGAAATACTAGTCCAAAATAATCTCCTAACCAAAAGATCAACCTAGCCCAAGTATCATGGTCATTCCTGCTTCTACATTTCTGTAGTGATACACAGGAGCAGAATTAACATGCCAATCTCTTTACTGATGCTCGGGGTTTAGAGAAAATAACTCCTGGTCACAGTACTCTAAACCAGAATCTAAGGAAAACATTTGAAAAGGGCATAGAAAAAGCCTCACCAGATCGGTTTGTGCAAGTATGGAATTCCTAAAGCTAAAAAAATAAATCTGTTTCCTCTATGCAAATACACATGTGCACAAGCACAAAACATGCATGTGCATAAAGAGTGCTGTTTTGAACCAGAACAAGCTGCCTGTTCTCACATTTTTAAAAACAATTTTTCACCAACCTTGTTTAATACTTCTTCTATCAATATTTCTCATCTGCTCCTCCTAGATGCAATGAAATGCTACGCACAGTGCTTTTACTTTAAAATACTGAAACAAACATTATTTTCTTACTGGTAAACTCGATGGTCTTTCTTGCTGGATTAGATTCAAGTCTTCATGGTTAGGCTTTCCTGGGGCCATAGGGGGTTGAGATCTGGTTCCATAGCCTTCCTGAGACATGTCCTGCAACAACAACAGTTGTAAAAGAATTATTAACCTGACTCAGTAATTACAACTAAGTCTACATCACAGAAAGGTGAAAATACAACAGCTGAGTGATGACAGTTTTTTTGATCAGATGTTTTTACTAGTTAAACCTTTTTGAGAGAAGTATCAAGCCCACACAAGTACCACTATGACATATGCTGTTCATAAAGGAATCCAGGGAGCTGAGATGTATGCCAACAACCAGCAGGGAATCATACCCCTGGAACACAGGGAAACACACAAAACCAAACCTCTTAAATAAACAATGCTCTTTTACTGTAAAAGAATAAGCAGGAAGCATGAACATTCATCCTACTCTGAGATGTATTCTCAAGCTTTTTGATGAAGTACTGAGCCAGGTGGAAGACTGAACTTGAAAATAAGATTGCAATCACGCTGTGTAATCAAACTCCTATAACAACCCTGGATTTACAATCGCTACTACTGGTGCAACTTTCAAACACTGGCTACCGAGTTATACCATACAACACAGTCACTGCATCTGCTGGAGACATGTTGCATCTAAGGGTTAGAAGGCAAGTGTATTTGATCAAGAATAGTTCCAAAGCCTGCACCAGTAACCTGCAGATTTTCCTCCCTACACAAGCCAAGAAGTCTTAGGTAATGGCCTAATACAACACCCACCACACACAGGTGGGGAAGAAACAAAACAACCTGCCACACACCATCCCCCATCCTCCAGCATAAGCTTACTTCACACACAGAGATACTTGCCCATTGCAAAGACTTAGATTCAGGCTTCATTTTAGCTACTATAGCAGCTTCTACACTAACTTCAAGGAAAACAACAGAAAGCATAATACTGACTTCAGCATGTGTTACTGGCGGGGAAAGTTGAAGAACCAGTTCCTGACTGCTAGAAAAGATATCTCACCTTTTTCTTTTTTTTTCTGTTCTTAAATGTTTGGATTTTTTTAATTCTCCTCTCCCCTTCCCAAGTTTACTACCCGATCAGTTTGCTTCAGCCACCCTCAGACCAGGTTTTGAGGCATACCTGAAGCAGGTGGGTGCTGCAGACACAAGGGGCAGGGGAAGCTGTTCTCTGCCCCACCCCACCATCACCTTGCTGCTGCCTGTGTGGGGCTGCTCAGACAGCCCAGTGCCCACAGCCACAGCTGCTGCTCACGCATAGACTCAAGGAGGCAGCTGGCTGGCAGAGCAGGAAAGCCTTCTGTCTCTGGTTTAAGCCCAGCTTCTGACAGAGAGAAATTTGTTAACAACTGTACTGTTCCCATTCAGCCCCTTCCACCTATTTGGACTCTCCTGAATTATTTTAGGGGATGCAGAAAATTCAGTGGGGCTAATAAAACAAACCCCAGCAAACCTGACACGATATAAACCCAGGAATAAATGATCCTATCCCTAAGCCTGTGCCAAGTAAAATCAGGAAACACTTAAAAGGCTAGCACTTCAATGTGGTTACCAGCAGAGGGTAACAATTAGGCTTAAGGGTGACAAAGGCTGATGGCTGAATGATTATTATCCCCTGTGACCCCCCGCACTCCCCCCCGCCCCGATTTCCACTTGTCACACAGCTCTCCTGCTGCGCACACCAGCAGGTTCCTGTGGATTAACAGTGAGGTTTAAAATCAACAAACGGCACAAGGCCTCCATTCAGCAGCCTTCACCCCAGTACAAAGCAGTAGAAAGGTGCAGGACAGCTTCACAATAGGCAAACAAATGAGCAAACCTCTGCTTTCCTTTTTATTTAAAAACGTTCACGCGCGCACACACACACACGCACAACATGCTCACGCACGCTGGGGGCTGTCACTGCACAGGCATTCGAAATAAACCCAGCAACCCCAGATTTCAACTTCCAGGTCAGCATTCAATGCTGTTCTTTCTAATTCTTAAAAATATACACCAAATTAAAACCACTTATCAAAACAACAACAAAACCACACAGAAATACCAAGAGTGGTGAAAAAGGATAAATGGAATATTCAACTTAGAGGACGTCATTGTAGAAACACAATTGTTCCTTTTTCCAAACAGACACTACAGGATTTTGTTGGGAAGCAAAACATGTTTTATATTTTGAAAAATCAAGAGCCACCACTTCCTTATAAAGTACCAAGCATGGGTTTTTCCCACTGGTTTGCAAAATTTTAACCTCGCTTCCTACTGAAATTTCCAGTGACAACAGGGCTGGAGGAGGAAGAGACAGCATGCTTTCTCATGAGAAATACTGCAAGTTGAATGGTATTTACTTTTACCTGGGTATTTGAAGACTATGTATGAAATGTCTTTCCTCACACTGAAGAGCACATAAAAAACCCTCAGACATGACACCTTTTGCCTTTTTAAATGCACTGTTTTCATAGTGCTTTCCTGTTTAACAACAAAAAAAAAATCCATTTCCTCTTGTCTATATGAGGTTTGGAAACATGCAGGAATACGTGTTTCTTAATGATGTGGGCACCTGTGCACTCCAAGTGGGACTGAGATCACAAACACATTCTTGCATTCTCCATTATGTAGATACTTGGATCACTGGAAACTTGGAAAGCAGCTCTTGAGAAGTAAAGAATCAGTTTGCTCTCAGTAAGCTGCAGGCATGGGAATCTCCCAGAAGAAATATGCATGGGACTGTGTGTATAATTTTATGTGTTTATACATATGCATTGTCCAATAAAACCAGTCCATTTATATACTAAACATAATGATTAAATAATAGCACATTTCACTAAGAGGTTGGATTCATAACCAAAAGAGTGCTTAGTATCGTTTCCACTGAAAAACAGATGAGAGAAAATCCCTACTGCCTTTCTTAAGTTCTGCATTTGGAAATTTTGTTATCATACACCATATTACAGAATAGCTACAACAGATTTTGAGAGATAAATAAGAAATAAGGACAGAAGTATTAGGGTAAATTGTCTGTCATGAAAGAAATGCGTGGAATTGGCAATTCTCACTTGCAGCTTTGAAAGGTATTTTTCTTTCTAGCATCTAGGAATGGATTTATTGGGGACTGAACAGAGGGAACATAAGGGGAAGAGGAACATGTTGTGCTACAGTCATGGCTGAGGAGTTCCCCATTGATATGGGGGGCTCAATCTTCTCCTGGAATTCCTGATTTTTTTTTTGTTTGACTCCCAGTGTTTCATCCATTAGTGACACTGGCTTTCCAAGGAAAGCTTATGATTTTTTTATGAATCACAGAAAATGCTCCCTCCCATAGATAAGCATGTATGTAAGAGAAAATCCATGCTCTTATAAACAGAAGGCTACAAGTTTCTACTTAGAACTACCCAACTTGGCACAAACCCAATCATATCATAGCTGTTACAGCACAAACTGTCAACAAAGTTGTAAAATAACTAAAATCAGGGTTTCCCCCATCAGATTTTAGAAAAGCACAAAGACAAATAATCAGCAAGTCATAAACATATATTCAAAATAGCTGATGTTTAGACTTTTCACACTTTTCAAAAGACATTTATACTGTGAAACAGGTGGACAAAAAAAAAAAGAGATTAGGCACAGTCTAAAACCTATGAATAGGATAAGCTGTTCAGAAGTCGATCCATATACATTTATTATATTTTGGTAGTAATAATAACAGCAACAGCCAATTGCTTATCATCCACAGAATCAGGACTAGTTATTCGCCTCCTATTCATGTACACTTTTAGCTTGTTCTGCCAATCGTGGTATATGAGGCTCAGGATATGTGTAGTCTGAGGAGTAAGGGAGGAAATGGTGTATTTTCTTCCATCTTATTGTCTGTTACTGTATTCATCGTACAGACTTTCAAAATCTTTTGTTCTGGTGAGGGATTTCACTACCACAGAGGTTTATGGCAACTGAGTGAGCCCACGTACTGGCCTGCAATAAAGTCAAAGTTTCCTTGTTCGTGTCTTCTCATGATTCTTGCAGCTGGACACACATCCCTTAGTTTGCATTAGTGGTCTCTATTAGACCACTTTGTTAAAGGGTGCAACTTTAAACTTGCCAGATAAGTTCCTTCTTTTCCCCCAGCTTTATCAGGGGTTACTGAGTAGAGCTGGCCTCAGGAAGGGTTAGGTGGGCAAGAGAGAAAGGAAACTTCCCTCCTTCAGCAGCAGCGGCCAGCCATGAGACTGGCTCTGCACTTGCAGCAGTCGACTACACTGTGACTCCTTCGGAGCAGGCCACTGGCAGACCCTTTTTTCCTTTCATTCTCTGTCTGGTCCTACTCTAAAACAAGCCAGGGTGTCCATACTGATGTGTTCTTTGCAAACCTGAATGAACGCTATGTAGATTAAATGCACATTAGTTTTATGTTCTGCCAAAGAAGATTGATCTAATTATTAATTAGTTTAAATTATTCTTCCTAGAAGAGCATAGTGAAAATATTAATGTTTGGGGAAAACCACATTTAAAGAATGGCTGCATGAGAAATATCATTCAGGCTTCATCCACGTCTTCTGCAGTGAGTTTCAGAGGGATGACATGACCACCCAGGAAGATAAGTACCATGATGGCTAAATGGAAAGAAGATAATTTATTGAAAATAATGTGCTAGACTTCAATCTGAAAAACTCATTAAAAACTATTTTAGGTTATGTTCTTGATTCAGTGGGTTGATCCTTAGAAGACTTCAAATGTGAGAGCAGCAAATTCTACATCAGTGTGACAACAGCAAAATTGAAAGCAAATGTTTTGGTTTTCTTTTTTTTCCCCAGACCACTTGAGAATGTAAGTCAGGACCCAGTACAGAAGCCAAGAGGAATGCATAGCCCTACAATACAGGATTATTTTACTCCTCTCTGAAGGAATACTACTGAACAGAAAAAAAAACAAGTAGTATGTTAGGGGCTATAGAAGGACATTCCTTGTTATCACTTTACCAAGCATCTGTTTGTTCTGTGTAGATAAATACATGTCAGTACATCTCCACTATTTCCACCTTCTGTGCTAAAAGGCTACAAAAAAGAAAAAATTACTTACCAGAGTAGTGATATATCCCTAAACAGCCAACTTCTAGCTTGAACCTAATACCTAACATGTCACTTCCCAAGCTGTACACTCTCTGGCAGCACAAAACTGACAACAAAGGACAGCCAACCTGTTAGAGCAATATTGTAGGTAAGGCTGCACTCAGAAAAAAAGTTATGCCCACAGGCACAGGTAATACTGAGTCTCACAGAAGCAGCCCTGTGGGAGACAATCCACTAAGGACAAAAGAGCAGAGGGGTTTGCCTGAATCCTGGACAGATGGTCTGCAGAAGTCCTGCAGGATGTAGATGGACTCCTGCAGGAGATCCTGGTTTCACGAAGAAATGCATATATATATATATATATCTTGAATTTTATGAATCAGAAATGAAAAAAACAAAACACCTTAAAGCCTTGAAGAAAAGAAAATTGGTATCTTGCAGCTGGAGAGCATTGTGCACAAACCAGGAAACTCATCTCTTACTGCACAGATGGAACACATGATATCAGGAAAAAATAGTTTTGTAGGTCCCAGCACCTCTTACACCAACAAAAAAGAAGAGAGTGCTAACCACCGGAGATGGATTACCAGTGCAGTCTGGTAATCCTCTTAAACACGCTAGTCTGTGTTTACGTGATGAACTGAATAAACCCTGTTCACAACCAGGATACATAAATCATTTCAAACCAACTCTACCACCACCACAGAAACCTGAATGGAGACAAGGAAAGCAGCTGTCCAGAAGTACCAGCCACCAACAGGCTGGCATCTACCTCAACATGCTGATGCAAATTATTTGCTGACTGCTGCTTCAGTGGGACAGGCAAGCAGCAACTGCTCCTCTTTCAGGTCATTATCATTTGCTCACTGTCAAGCAAGGGCAAGAACAAACAAACATGCTACTTTGCCTCACCAAGTTAATTTTGGTCTTTGTCTTCATTACAGTTACTAGAGGAAGTCAAGAAAAGTGCCAAAGTAAAAAAACACCTTCTTTTTCCAAAAGGAGAAATTCTCCCAGAAATCATAATGAACTCCTCAAAGAAAAATCCTACCATGTATGTGGAAACATTTGGAAAACCTGCCAGTTTGGATGCCCCAAGTGTAGACCAGTCATTGCCAGTAAGACACTTTATGGTCTTCCTCTATGTTAATACCTTCCCTTCCAAGACATCTGCATTTTCTTTCTAAAACTTACTATTTCCTATATGCCTTTTTTTAAGCTAATTAAAAGAAATTATAATGGGAACATAATTTTCTCCCTTTAGGATCCCAGTTATCATGGAATAACATCTAAGTTAAGCCATAAGACACTGGAGAGGGAAGGAAGTAAAAAATACACTTTACATAACAGGTAGCAGTTGATGCGAAAGACAGTTAACTTAGGTAAGCAAACATATTATTGAGGGTCAGTCAAAATTCTCCAGAAGTTATTAGAAAATCAGACTACCTAAGAGTGTAAGGTTTTTCTCTGCAGAATACATTGAAAATATTTTAAACAGAGATGGGTCAAAAAAAGCTCCCCATATCTTATGAGAAGATTTTTTTGTTTGGACAACATAGCTTCTAGTTAAATATTGGGTAATCTGAGCCAACTAACAAGACAGAAGGGTCTCTCTTTCTAAATGCGCTTGTCCATTTTCACATGTGTCTCATCTATATGGCCTCCAGGAGCCACATTAAGCAAGTGATGCAGGGAGAGCTCCAACATGAACTCATTCTCGGAAACCCTTATCTTGCTATTCTCTTTCACCACTGTTGCATTCCATGGATCACAGAGCATATCAATACTGGATTTAATCAGAAACAAGACATTTCTTCTAGTTTTCTTCTGTCATACTTGTAACATGCCACATGAAAAATACGTGAGTTTGATGTTCACATTTAAATGTGACTACTGCACACTGCACAGCTTGATAAACAGCTGTCAGCTCTTCATTTACAGGCAAAAAAGGTAGGGTTTTTGTTCTATGGCTGTAAACTTCCAGTGTAAATAAAGAGATGAGTGTCCAAAGAAGTAATCTGAGAAATGTAACTTGGAAATGAGGGGTAAACAAAGCATTTTATTTCCATGCATTTTGCTATGTTTACAGAGCTTTTTGTACTTTTCCTAAAAGTTAAACAAGGCTTGACAGTCCAACCACGTTTTCATTTTCTACCCTCTCCTCTATATTTAAAACAGAACAACAAACGAACAAAAAGTAAAAAAAAAAAAAAAATAGGGGGGCCTGGCTGGTTTTGTATGTACTATTCTTTATAGTCACTTGGGACAGACTACCGCATTAATGTGATGACTTACAGATCTTGTGCCATCCAGCATCCTGCCCTGCCCTGTTTTAGTCCTTCCTAAAACTCCAGGAGGAATGCATCACTTCAGCAGACCCAAGATGTGAAGCTGGGCTGAAAAAACAGTTCTGCACCCCAAAGAAACAGCTAAACCCCACAAAGGTGGGAGAGGGGCAGGACTTAAAACCCACCATTTCTCAGCTGCTGCAGAAGCAGGGAGCTGGGGGTCCCATGCCCCAGAGGGCAGCAGCCTGCCCCAGACTGCCTGCTGCCCCTGAGGAAGTTCTCCCAAGCATACGACTCACCGGCAGAAATGAGGTCAGAGCACTGCCTGCAGCTTACAGCAGAGCTGAAAGCCTGAAGCCAGCTTACAGAATAAAGAGAAAAGCTGCACCGAGAGCAGCTGCTACCTCTAGGCTAATCAAGCTAGGTACCCAAGAATGAGACTTCCTTGGGTAGGAAGAGACTGGGAAACATTCAGCATTTTCTTAGGGGCACGTCTGTATCTGTGCTTCTAGGTAAAAGCCAGGACTTCATCTAAAGGCTCTTGAAAACCCTTCAATCAGTGAGAAAGGGCTGCAATACATCACTGAGTTTGCATTTAAACCCCCATCAACAAACTAGAATGGAGAGGTTTGTTTCCTACCCTCCACCTCTCAAATATAAAGCTATATTATGTTATAGACTACATTTATATCACAGTCTAGTGACACTCTCCAATAATCCACCACGGAGGTCTCTTCAAATAGAAGACTGAAAAGAGATTTGCCTACTATTTTATCAACAATACAACCACAGGAGAAGGAATTGAAGGTCAAATACCAAAAAAGTCTGAAATAAACTTGGTAAAGAAGGTATTCTCACCCAGTCTCTACTGTTTTGGTTACCTTAAATTTTTTGGTATTTAAAGGGTTAGTGTGTTACATTTGGGGCTACTGGAAGTAGACAATTAGCTACAATGCTTTCCTCTCTTTCCCTGCAGTCTGTGAAGACACAGAGTATCTGGGAAAAAAATCTTTACATCCAGCCTACCACATAGGAGAGTATCTTAGTCCAAGGAGTGGAAAGAGAACAATAATTTCCAAAATGAACCACCTACCAGCAAAAGCAATTCAATGTACTGCACAATACAACAGTTTGAACCAACAGTAGTGAACTATTTCTTTAATCTTTTGAGGTAGAAGTCTTCACCACCATCACTACAATGACAATTTTCTAAAAAGAAAATATTCCAACTGGGCTAGTCCTTGGAGTGGCAGGAGAAGGGAGTAAGTAGGTGGTGGACAAGTGAAAGAAGTGATGAAAACTTAAAACTGTGAGACCAGACCACTGAATACTCTTTAATACAGCAATGAAAAAACAGTGACTTTTGTTAACAGTTGGTAATGTTAGGTAATAAAGCAACAGTAATCCTCTCCTTTTTTTTGTGAGGACAAAGGAGGACCATCTTCATGAACACATATAGCTGGTTATTTAGCCTTCTACCTGAAAACATGCATGTTGAAGATACCCAAAACAGCTTCTTGGCAGTCAAGGATAACCACAAGAAGATGTGAAGAGAGAGGCTGTGCTCTTACAGAGCTTGATTTATTGAGGGCCATCTCACTGAGACCAACAGTGTTTTCCTATTTCCCACAACATAAAAATCAAGTTTACCTTCACATGTTGACAAAACTGTTTAGTGTTTAAGTGGAATCTTATTTATTTCAATTTGCTATTTCATTCTTTGTTGTACATATCTGATTGCAACAACTAAAACACCCCATAACAATTCAGCTGCATGCTCCAAAATCTATTCAAAATTCTACTACAGTAGGAGAAGGCAGCAATAAAAGGGAAATACTGGAAAGGATAATAAATACATATAAAATATATGCTGGGCTATATTCAGATAATACATTGTCTCAACAACAAAATCCCAGAGCAAAATACCGAAAATAAAACTAAATAAATGTACACCGAACATCTTCAGTTATTAAAGAAAACATGGGCAGTCAAAAAAATGCAGTGGTAAATTTTATGCTAGAAAATATTAATAAACTTATTTTCTCTACCACTGAGGCAAATAATGTGTATTAATTTATAGGCCTTAAGAGAATACTACTCTATTGCAACTGGCCATAAGGTGTAATTCACAAGACCACTAAAATTTGGAATATATACTGCTCATATGGAACTAAAAAAAAACCAAACCACCGAAACACAAGAACAGCAAGAACCCCCCTCCAAAACCCCAACCTAAACAAACAAAACAAAACAACCAAAAAATCCCAAAACAAAACCCACCAAAAATCCCGTACCACACAGATTAATTACTACTTTTCAGATTTTACACCATGATCACTTAATTCCGAATTCTATTCTATTCACATTTTAGAATTTTTCTTATAACAGGATTCGTGTCTTTATATTCTAAAACATTTGCCTAGACCACTTTGTCTAAGAACAGCCATCTAATTAGTGAATTACAAAATAAATGACTGTTACATAATGAGGTATCTTCTGATAAACTCACTATTCTGTTTAACTTACTACTAAATTTCAAAGGTACAGATAAAAGTTTTTCTAGGATATTAATTTAGCTCTCAGAATAAAATTAAAAGAAAACTACCACTGAGTAATAAGGAGAGTGGTAAGGGGAGCAACAATAGTTATGATTACTAATCTCCTAAAACAAAACAGTTTTTATCAGCCTGCATTCCAACAATTTTACTATCAAGTTAATTAATTGACTCCTATGCCAATATCTAAATGCCAAGCAATTAATGGCACTGAACTATAAGTGGCTTTGTCTTTGCTCTTGTAGAGAGTTATTTTATAAGGCAAATGCAATTCTGTCACTTCACTGATTTAATGCAGGCTTTGTGAAGTTAATATTCCCAAGCAATTGCAAAATAAAGAACTTCTTTAATTAACCTTCTGTGATTTAAATACTGAAAGAAATCAGAACTTAGAAACTTTAAATAATAACACCATCATAACAACAACAACAACAATACTACTTTCTGGATCAAAGCCAAACCACTGATTTTAGGACTTTAGGAAATACATATGAACATGTGTATCTTACTGTATTTCTAAACTCATTAAAAAGACTTTTCTCTAAGTATAGCATACTAAATCCATGATAGATTTTACACAGTTTTTGTAGTTCAGCTGAAAAATATTTCCTTTCATGATTATTTACTTATAAATAGTGAAGTTTATAATCTGAAAAAATGACTCAGAATCACCACCTTCTGCACTAGAATGCTTTGGGGATGTTTTTGTTACAGACATAAGACATTATCTGCCAAACCTACAAACTGCTCGCATCTAAGTAACTGACCACTTAAAAATAAAGGATCAAAACAGGACTTCCCTTTTCCTCCCAGACTAAGTTGTCTCTCTTTCCAATTTACTTGCCAGAGTTTCTTTGTTATACTGAATGGTAGCTTCATTTTAGTACATAAAAAAATATCATCAGGACTCAAGCCTTTCACCACTGTGCATCTTACAAGCATAAGAGCTGCAATATGTCTGCCAAGTTCAGAAAGATACAAAAACAAGGGAATAAAAATTAAAACCCAGCAGGGTACAGGTGGTCATGAACATTCCTGCCAAACAGGTTTGCAGCGTGCTCTGACCTATCTCCTCTGACTATCCGGCCAGATATCATCAAACCCCCATCAGCAGCAGATGCCTCAAGAGGTGCACTTGCTGGTTTCTCAGGAGAAGGAAGACGACCTTCAAAATTCCTCCTTCAAATGGAAAAGCTTGCTTTCGGCAGAAAACCATTAAGAAACGAACACAGCAAAAGAACACACATACTGGGAAAATGTTTTAACTACAATGAGGGAACTTTAAACTGAAGGTGCCATACAGTTGCTGAGACAACTCTGAAGCAAACAAATACTTTCACTGACAGTCCTTTGGAAGATTATGAAACAGAAGCATAAACAAGCTTGCTACATTTTATACATGAACAGTAGTACCACTTTGCAAGATAAAGTACTTCTCTTTTCCCAGTAATATCACTTAACAAGTTACTACAAAGACAGAAAAGTGTAAGGGGTAATTATACATGCTAACTTTAACAGCTTCAGACATAACAGACTGGAGTTGGAATTTTATTTGTAGAAACTGATCACCATGTCTGTAAACACTCTCTTTAAACTAACAGGGCCAAGAAAGTCTTCTCTAAATCTGAATGTAGATTTTTGGGTTTGGTCAACAAGCCTTCAGCAAAAATAAGTTTGCACTGCTGTGAGTGCTGCTCTGTGCTATGCCATCAATTTTGTGTTTGTGCTCAGGTGTGAGTTTACAGACAATTATATTTGCTTTTTCTTCCTGACTCTCTTCCTGCTAGCTACTTGGCTCTGGAAGATTATTTTCCAAGTCTGACAAGGCAGCACCTATTATAATCTTATAAATACAGAGAGAAATCACCGAGGAAAAAAGAGAGAGGTTTGACACATTTCCTGGAAGTATATATGCAATGTTGAGCAAACAGAGCAGTCCCCAGATCGACAATAATCAGCCATGCCCACCATTGGGAAAAGATGTAGCACAACAGGAGTCACAGTTTCACTGAACTCCTGAGCTGAGTAAGTAACCTCCACCACACAGATAAATTGCCTTAAGCTTAACACTTATTTGCTATCCTAGCAGCATTGTGATTATGAAATAAGACTTGACAAAAGTAGAAATCTAACTGGCAAAGACTTCAGTCAGTACTCACTGAATCTTCACAGGTTCAAACCTCACTCACCCTTCACGAAAATGTCACGCACTTAAGAAAGGCACAAAAAGGATAAATCAGTTTTATGCACAAGATCAGTATGTTCCTAAATATTTCAGCAGTTTTTAAATCACTTCGGTGTTCAGCAGGTGCTGGTCACTGGTGGCTTGTCTAGAAGCCAGGATTTAAGTTGTGGTGTGTGAGTATGAAAGACAAGTTGCTGAAAGCCTGCTCCCCCTTCTCTGCTCACCCCAAGTTCAGCCAAGCTTTAATCACAGAAGCAAAAAGTCAAGATTACACTCTGCCTTTTGGTATCTTTATGACCTCTCTGAAGAAAGCTGGCAACAGAAAGTGCAGTGTACCAAAATGGATGCCTTCATACAGAGTTATACTCTTGGTGTTCCTTGTCTCTAATTTCAAGTCCCCTAGAAAGGAGAGTGAAAAAGCTGGCAGAAGTACATCTATCTGTATGAGTTCCTAGTGTTGAAAATCTGGGATTGAATGTTTTAAAGGAGTCACTTCCCCCTTGTACCTCTTCACTCTGGAAAGAATATAATTTCTTCTAAGCTAAAAACAAGCCCAGCATTTCAGGACAGCATGAGGATCACTGAGAACTAGGCATCTCTGTTCCTGAGATGATGAAAGCCATGAAAGATTTATGGTACACAACAAGAAGTGGTGTCGGCCACTGCTGCTGATGGCAGGTAACA
>VYZS01083764.1:64112-74773 GCA_013400695.1 Neodrepanis coruscans | reverse complement strand
TTGCTCTGCTGCTCTGCCTTCCTTGGATGCTGCTGGATATGGACATGTGGCCTTTGACCCCATGACCTTTGATCCCTGATCTCATGACCTTTGACCTATGATCCCCAAGCTTTGATCCCTGATCCCTTGAGATAGTTTCTCCTCAGAATGAGGCATGAAGCTCCTGTCCCCGGCATATATGAAGAGTAAGAATTCAGTCTGAACTGCAACAAAAAGTCTAACGATTGTGTGAGGAAACCAAATCTTTGCCATTCTCACCAAGGGAAAGCAATACGAAAAGTTGAAAGAGAGAAGGGAAGTGGTGGTAAACTATTGTTCCCAGGGCACAATAACGATAAAACTTAAACAATGCAAACTCTTGCATTAGTTAAACCTTTCTTCAAATATGCACTACGTACATGTCACTAACTAATTCCTTAATCAGTTGCCTTGGAAATGATCATCTGATCCTCAGATGGAAACTGAAATGAAGTAGTGTGTGACAGTAAGATCAGAAATAAGCACATAGATAAATGTTAGCTGTTGAAGAAAACCTTGGTTGATACAGCTCAATTCTTGGATTTAAAAAAAATAAATCTACAGAGTACGCAAAGCCTTCAACTTGAACACTGGTAAATATTGCCAAGGCAAAAAAAAAAAATACTTCTAAATAGTTCCACTGTATTTCTGTTTTAGTTCAACACTGCAATGACTTCTATCTCTAAAAGGAGCAGATGTGAACATCAGTAACTGTAGCTGCTGAAATATCATTTTCTTATCTGAGTGCTGTACCCTCAGATTTCCCCCCTCAATGTTCCCAGCAGGAATGAGGCAGCACCAGGGTGGACACACTCGGCAGCAGCGCTGCAGTCCCCAGGCCACCCCCGTGCCGGTTCCATGGGGATCCAGAGGGGCTGGAGGCGGCAGGCCCAGGAAAGGAGCCCCTGATCCTACAAGGGCAGCTTTAGATTCCAACTTTCCTCTCCGACTCTCACCCTGATGCTTGCCCTTGACCCCTTAACCTTTATGTTTTTCCATGTCACAATTCTGACTCACTATGATGTGTGTAGGAATCTTTTGTTGTGTGCTACCCTCACCTGCCAGGTTGTGTGCACTGCACTAACTCACCTTCTTCCAAATGTCTCATCTCCTGCAACTTGTTCATGTCAGCAGGATGCCATCCACAGCCGGATCTGTCATCACTGGCCTCATCCGGGAGAACTGGGCCCATCACTGAGGGTCATGGTGAATCCCTAACCCTAACCCTAACCCTGGAACCAGCACCAAGCTGTAGCCATTCCTCATGTCCTCAAACCCAGGGAACAAAAAGTGTGCCTGCACAGACACCAACCAGGTGCCTTCTGCTAACAAAAAATCCACCTGAATGGACCCACAAGGGCTTGGACCCATAGCTGCATATCTCACAGCACGAGCACACAGAAGACAGCTAATCCTGGCTGCTCCCAGCCTCTCCCCTTCTATAGCTGGAGGAGATTCAGGGTTACCAGGCAGAGCTTTCCTCTGAGGAGGCGGCTGGGGCTAGCATTCTTCCCAACTGGTACATTCAGACTCCCCACTCTTCACTGATTCCATTGTATTTCCCTATGTCTCTCCTTCATTTTGGACTGAATCTCAACCAAATTTGTATGTGGAGCTACTTACACTGCTCATCTTCATGGAATGTTTGTTACAAGGACTGAAAAAAAAAATTGAAGAATCTTTCAAGCTACCAATTTCTTAAGGTACCAGAATTCATGCTTGTAACCCTAAATGCACTGTCTGCTTATGAAATACTGACTGCCTCACTGTAGGACATTTTATTAAGCTATATCAACTAGCTCAGAAAGGACTGAACACTTAACTTTATAAAAAACTTCATTTTCTTCAAAGAAAAGAGTTAGAAACATTTTCACATATGCCTGGACCTTCACTTTTCAGATAAATGTCCCAGAGCTCTATTTCAACTAATTGCTGGATTAATACTTCTAAGTATTGGTACTGAATACCCAATGCCTAAGGTTACCAAAATGGACAGCATTACATTTTCTTTTGAGTCTCACAGATGACAAGTTATCTCAGGTAATGCTAGCAAAGTTAACTCTTAAAATCACTCTTAAGATCACTTCAGTTGTTAAGGCACATACTTTCCTCTATACAAGTTAGTTTTACATACTGTAACAACAAACTGAATCCATGGCATTTGCAGTCTTTGGAGATGCAGTGTGAATGTGGTAATTACAAAACGAACACATATATTTGCAGGAAATACAATTCCAATACCTATATGAGAATTTATTATACCACCATTCATATAAAGCATTTCAAACCAAAATGGTCAGAAATGATCTTAAATATCTGCATAAGAATTTATAAACATTAGTAAAGATGTACCACAGTCTACAGCTTTCTACATTTTCAGTGTAAGTTCTGGCAGATATCTGTGTTTCAATAAAATGGACAATACCAGTAGAGATGCATACCTCTTTTGTCTTTATTTATAAAGAAGTGACAACACTAGAAAACACATTGATAACCAGTGCTTTGAACAGTGAAGGTGGGATCTAAAAAAAGTCTGATTAAACTAAACAACCTTAGGTCTTTATCAAGTTGCATATCTGCTAGGAATGCTGAAATGCAAGAGTTTAAACCTGCAATATTCCATAATGGAACGGCCACATGATATCAAATATAATCTCCAATTTCCAAACTAGGACATAGAAAAGCCATCACCAAGTATTAAAAGACCACTGCAAGTTCTTATTGCTTTTTGAGTTAAATAATAATCTTCAAATAAACCAAAATCCAAACAATCTCTACAGTATCTTGCTTATCCTCCTGCTCATTCATTAACAACAGAAGCAATCAGTTATTATATGATACGGCAAAACAGGCATTTAGGAATACCCAAACAAAACCTATTTAAGTACATGGACATCCCCACCCTCCCACTAAAACCCACTATAACCACTTAGTGCCAGTAGAGGAGCAAAACTGGGTAAGACAAAACCAGAAATCTGACTACAGTAAGAAGAAAACACAAAGGGAGATAGAGCTTCCTTAAATATTCGAAATCTTGTATCTTCCAAAACAAAGCACATCATCCTCATAATTTAAAAAGGGAAGTTGCTTTCTATGTATCTAATCCTCACACATGCTGAGTAGTTCTCAAGTCCACCAAGTTCCACTGCGCAGCAGTTTATTTTGAATTCAACAATGCTTCAAAAACCACAGTAATATTCAATGCGCTTTTTACTAAGGAGAGGAATACAACAAATGCACGTTGACATTGTTCTTGCTACTTCAGCACTTCTGCAGCAATTCCATTTCTCTCTTGCAGTATGAATGTTCTACCAGCATCAGTCTTCAGAATCATCTTCAGAAGCTGTTGGAACAATACACTATAATCAGAAGCCTTGCTAAAGGTCTGTGAAATTAAAGCACTTCAGGATAAGTAGAGGAAATAAAGGCGATTTTATAATATTAAATAGCAGATTGCAACACCCACCCAAATCTTGCATAATCACATAGATTAATTCTTACATGCATCTCACATTGGAAAAATATAACATTTCCAAATCAAAACTCAACAACACAAAACACAGTGTCCTCCTGCTCTTCTTCCTCAAAGTAAAAGGAAGAAAACTTAAGTATGCCAGAGATTCAACTTTTATGTAGTGTTTAGAGAGGCTAATTCCAACAGTAGTCAGAGGAGGATATATTCAATCCATGACAGCAGCACCCAACACAAGGGAGAGAAATGACTCACAAAGTTAACAATTTGGATACTAAATACCTTGAAAGACTCAGCAGCCTGAACAATCATAGACTCTTAAATTTTTATATACACACACACCCACACACACATATATACATATAAACATACATACATACATATATATGTATTTGTTTAGTGGAACTTGGGCCTACTTGGAAGCAACTGTTCTCTCCACCCTGTTCTTTCAGCATATGCAAAATGAATGTGAAGCCCAGATACACATGGGATTTTGTTGTTGCAAGGTGAATTAAAAGACAAATGCACAGTCGTTAACTATGATAGAAAAGTCAGCACACATATCTACATCGGGTCTGTAAAGTGTTAGCTTATCTGTAACAGGCATTTAATATGTCCTCTTAAGCAAAGTCTGAAGGCAAGAAAGTATTTACACTGAAGCAATTTGTTCCATCCTTGAACACAGAAAGTTTGACTCCTTGCTTCTTCAGTTTTTAGAAGACAAATGTAAGTAACATGTATCAGTGATAAATCTAAAACTCGGTATTCCTCACCTGTAAGCTAAAGGCTGAATCAAATATACACTGAATTAAGGTGTAAAATGACACTAAGGTTAATTTTTACTCTAATAAGGATGCACATAATTTAACAATGGATTCAGAACTCTAGCCCCCCTTCAACTGCTCTGAATGTAGAAATAATCATCTTGAACTAAAACACACATACACACATTCCCACTCCTTACAGGATACCACATGCATCCTATGTAGTGAAAATTCATATACAAACTTTGAATGTTGACAAAAACTCACATGCACACTAGGGAAAAACAAAAAGTAGATAAACTACCCTTCTACTCTCTTTTCACTATGCCCACAAGTAGACCCAGGATACATTTACCAGAAGTTAGTTTTGAATTTAAGCACAGTGAAAAACCAGGCAACCTTTAAGTTACATTCATGAGATGTGATAGGCCTGATCAAGGAACCCAAACAACCAAAAAGTGTGTTTGAATGAAAAAAAAGGAAGGGGAAAAGGCCAAAAAAAGGAACCAGAAGAAGAAGAAATGGTGAAAGAAGTAACTTAAATGCAGTAGAATTCAACTCTGTTTCTTTCCTACTACAACCCCCATAAAAGGCAACAACCTGAAGGACACTACTGATCCCACAATTACATACACCTAGAATGACAATAACCAAACTGTAACCAGTATGGAATTTTGTAATCACTTGTAGATAACACTTCTGTAGTCTAAACAACTCTATGCTGTTTGGAAATTAATCATGGAGAATTAAAACCAGTTCCCCCTCAGACTAGTTCTACTGATGATGGAAGAAGCACTGCTGGGTAAAGTTTTCAGTAATTATGTTCAATATTATGAATCTTGGCAAGGAGGATTGTACTCATTTAGCTTTAAGTTGATCTAATGGCAGGAGAGGGGAAGAGGGGAAGCACCTACTTTCAATATCTTCCATATGTGCCTGAAGAGTTCTTGCAAGGTTAATAAACTAGAAACAAGGCAGAGAGAAAGTAGTTTAAAAGTTGCAAAGTTATCTGCGGAAATTTGCAACAAGTTAGCAAAGTTTTCTTCACTTTTTACATTCAAAAGCTTCATGCCAGACGTTGGTTATCCTAATCCATTTGCCCAACTTACAAAAATTAATGCAAAACTTAATATAAATCCCCACACATTAGACTTCAAATTCCTATTACACAGTTATTTCAGCTTCCACTCTATGTCAAATGTTTCTGGTAGCAGCTAGTGGCATCATCTCCGTATTCTACGGTCTGTAAAACACATCAGTTTTGAAAGCAGCAAACATAAACAAGTGCCAGTTTAACAAAAACTATTTCTAAAAACTGTAATGCAGAAAAATATAATCATGGTAAGAACTTGCATTAGGTGGATCCATTTCACTTAATTCTCTGCTAATATGACAAAATGGAGCCTTTGGACTGAATGAGATTAATGAAAAAGGCACGAACACACTTAGTTTTTCTTTACGCTTAAAATCCTAAGACCAGAATTACTATTAGGCAATGGTGGCAGTTTAATGTTATAAGTACAAAGTATCAAAACCCAAAGTCAAAATCCCTAGGAAAAAAAGTCTCAGCCAAGCAGTTTTCTTTTGTCACTGGCAATCCACATCACCGTTTCAGTGTAAGTCCAGACACTGAAACACAGAAAATAAAATGAGTTTCCATCGCTTATTTTTACCCTTGATATCAAACAGCAGCATTGGTGCTCCCACTGGGTTAAAATGCAGTGTCACACACAAAAGTATGTACTGACTCCTTTGATGAAAAAACAGTAAACACGTAATTTTTCTGCAATACACTCAAGCCAATAGCCTGTACTCGATGCTGGTTACTATTAGATTATGTGTCTTTTTTTTCATTTGTGGGCTTGTACAAGCTCTACACTGGATGTGCACAGAAAAGAGGACCACTGTTCTAATACATGAAGAGATTAGAGCACAGTCCTGCCTCCTCCCAAAAGGCCTAGTACCTGCTGGTAGTCAACCATTCCAGTAACCCCTGGATAAGCTTAATATTGTCACTTCTTTTTATCTAAGTAAAAAAACTATATAATCAGCTTTTCAGGAGCTTAATTGATTGACTAAGAGCATTGATTCACTATACAGTATCCATTAAACATGTAGAGTAATACTGGATTTCTGACTGAGTCACTATGCAGAAATAACTTTGTATACTGATCTCCTACCCGTAAAATGTGTACCTACCATGTTTCTAAGACAAGCTACTTAAGTGACAAGAATCCAGTCAAACACAACCAAGAAGGGTTTGGACTAATGCCAGAAATGTCATACTATAGCTATGGTCTGTTTCACAATGTTAATAGTCATTTCCATATTTAGGTGTAATCCAGGAGATAATCACTGCAAGTTAGACCGGGATGATGAGAAAAATTAAACAAATTATGTAGCCCAGCATTCTTAACTGCACGTTTTGTACAGAGAGAGATTAACCTTCCAGTTTTGCATAAACTCACAATGATCATGACAACATACACGCAAATCAAAGAATTACCAACAACCTTGACAAAAAGCATTCTGCAACACAGTAGCTGCAATAATATAGTACCTTGAGTTTTAAACCAAACGTGGTGGGAGTGCACTGACAAGCCCAGCCCATTTTAGACCTAAATTTGTTAAAAAAAAAAATAGTTTCTTGGATATCTAGCTCCTAGGCCACTCGAGGTGACAATTCCTACCAGAAAATCACTGTATACTTACTCTGACACGTGTGCTGGCCTCGTTGGCAGTTCCTAGCATATCAGAAAAGCGCTGCTCGCATAAGTGTAACAACACTACAAGGTAGAGACCAGAGCTGATAAATTCATAGTCTGCCTTAAAGGAGATCAAAAGAAACATTCAGAATGTCAGTAACGTGTCTGCGTATATGATTAAAGAAGTACAAGAATAATCAGATTTTACTGGAATCATATATTTATCCCTAGTCGTTCCAAAAGAATTAGAGAAATGTAATACTAAAAAAAAAATGTGTCACTGAAAAGCTATTTATATTTCTGGTTCTTCCCACCCACCTCAGATCTAACACGCTATCCTTGAAGATAAATAGAGTTCTACAAGTTAAATCTCAGTCAGCATGATTAAGTTAGAGGAAAGAACCCAAGAATCAGAGTATTATATCACTTGGGAAAATAAAACCAATGAACGTTACTGTCTTCATCTCTGTGGTCCCAATGCTTTAGAGAAAGCCAAAATAAAGGAACGTATTTTTAAAATGCTATGATGTTATAAATAAATTTTGAGAAACTCCTTTCCCTAAGATAAAGAAAAGCTTTAAAACTGCTAGTACAGAACAGATAATTTAGCAAATTCTTCAGGAAAAAAGTTCAAAGCTCTTATTTCTATTAAAGTACAGCGACAGTGACCAGTAATCAGCAGGACTAAAACATAAGATGATAGCACTCTCCAGAAAGACTTTTTAGATTCTGTCCCAAATGACAGGCATTAAAGAGTAGTAGGGTAATAACTTGCTCTAAATAATAAAAAAATTAGAGGTTGATGTTCTGCACTACAATTGATGTTATGTGGTATTTTCTTTCAACTTCTGAGGCAGGCTATTATCATTAGTCTTTATATATTCTCAGAATAAAACCCAGAGAATAAGGAAAACTCTCTGAATAAAGTTCATTAAAAACACCAGCTTTGTGTTATTTACTCATTTTTAATACTATACAATCCAGTAGTTCTAAGATAATGTATTTTATATAACAAGAGTAATGCTAATGAGCCTTTGATTATTTTTCATTTAGGAAACAAATTGAAGTAGTAAAACTGTTAGGAAGGGGGTTAGTTTCTACCACTCTAACAAAACCAAAAAAGTTTGTTTGTAATGGTATGTTTAAAACAACTGCTAAAGTGTGTTCAAAAATAGCTAAAAGCAAAAACAACCCATGAGAATGTGAAATTCAATCCGATCGTACTAGAATTGACACTGCAGCTATTTGACAAAGACACTGGGCTGGAAAGCTAGAAGGCAGATCTGCAACTAAGAAAAGAGATATATTACTCTTACTGAAAGCTCAACTACAGGAAGCACACTGGGAAAACAGAGCCCGAATATTGAGAAGAAAAATCTGTTCCACATTGACATTACTTTCTATGCATAACAATCCTCCTGAAATGGAGACGCATTTGCCTTCTCTAAAGAAGACTGCCCTCCCAGCACTAAACCAACACTTACCAAATTAGGTAAAATATACTAACTTGTTCATTTGCATGGGCCCTATAGAGTTCATGAATGTCAAAGTCTTCCAAATTCAGATGTAACTTCTCCTTGCACAATTCACAAGTTGTCACTGCTTCCAAAGAAGAACCTGATAAGAGAGGGGGACAAGGGGAAACAGTGTCAAGTTTATATGATCTATAACATAAGATACAATCATACAAACGTCAAAAATCTCTTGCTTTTTGGCTTTACTTTGCAGAGCAAGGTTAGAAGAAATGAAGGTCTCCAATATGAATGCAGTGACATCTGCTACTGTCAGAATTTAAATGCTGTGGAATGCTTCTTCTCTATACCCCTGCACCTATTTTGCCTCACATTCACTCTGGGACCTACTCACATGAGAAGCTGCACAGACGCACAATCAGCCTGGAAGCGTCACGCTGTTGCCACTGCTCATTTTTCAACTAAATACCTCAGTAAGTGCAATCCTTCCGATAAGCCTCCCTACATAATTGGAAGTCTACCTTGGTCTAGAGTCTGCTTTACCTGAATTAATCTTGGACTGCAGCCATTTTTTCATGCACTCCTGGTGAACATACTGCAGACTTCCAGTGCATTTGCATGGCTCTATCAAAAGGTTGTCAGAACTTGCAGAGGACATTTGACAGATTCTGCACAAATCACCATCTTCATCTTCAGAATCTTCTAAAAGCAGGCTGAATAGGAAGGAATACCAACAAATGCTGTCACACATTTCATGCAAGACTTCTGTAACGAAAATTCCATTTATTTAACTGGTCTCAAACCTATGAGGTTTAAAACACGTTTCTATAAGCACAGAGGTGAGAATACAGGTGGACAGGGGACTGAGTTGCCACCTCCTCTGAATGAAAGTTTTCTTTCTAAATCACGAGTGCAGAAAGCCCTCTCATGTTAAGACAGGTACATTTTACTAGCTCAAAAAAACGTACTAACTTACCTCTCTTTAATTTTTTGGAGTCTTTCTGGATCTCTTGAAGATGGTATTTTAGACTTGCCACTTTCTTGTCCATCAGACTGATTCCAGACAGAGGGAATAATATCTACAGTTATCATAAGATTGTCAGATAGACTGCTTCCTAATGTTGGAGGCACTGCAAAGCGAAAGAGAGAACCAGGCAGAATTCCAGAACTTCTTCTACTGTGGGCTGAATCTGGCGGGGAGGCAGTAGTTGTAGAAATATCGGATACTGTAGGTGTTGATGGTCTGCTAACAGAAGACTGAGGAGGGCTATCTGATGCTTCAAGAGAGGTCTCCTCACCCGACTCTCTCCTTCTAAAGAAAATCTGTGGTCTAGCAGTTGTATCAGAGGTAGAGATCCTTGTGGACTCATCTCTTCCTTCTCTTCTTCTTCTGGAGAAGAGAGGTGTACATCTGTTCCTCAAAGAGGATGACAACCACGATCCTGTGCTCCTATTTTCAGAGTACGGTCTGTAAGTTTCCCCATCTGAATCAGAGTTGCGATTCTGTGAAACTCCTGATAAACCCCATCTTCGTCCAAGAAAACTAAACCCCTGAGAAGCTTCAGATGGCTGAAGTGCTGGAACTTCCGGAGTTGCAGCTCCGTTACTACTGGACAGAGTAGAAGCTTGAACTCTTGGGACCACTGTTGACTCTTCAGAGCCAAATGATCTTGTATGCAATGGGTCTTGGCTAGACCTTCGAGAGAAAAATGTAGATGACATACTAGATGCTAAACGGGACAGCAGCTGCCTGGTTGTGCGCCTCCCTTCGCTGTCGGCTGCAGGCTCGTTCAGTGACCTCTGAGAAGACAAAACCCGTTCGGAATCACTTGAGGAAGGGGTTTCATCTCTAATGGCACTAAGAGAAAATGCTGGCTGCACACTCCTCTGGGGAGATTCCAATTCATGTCTCCTTTGTCTTGAAGAATAGCTGGATCTTGAAGAGCTCATGTTAGAGTCTCTGCTGAAAAAAGATGGCTGATGATCAGAAGGCAACTGGCGGTTCATGGATGCATTCAGCCTCAACGCGCTTAATGAGTTCTCTTTTGGTCTTGCTCCCTCTGCATATGAAGAGGCAGGCCTGTCTTGAAGATCTATTGCAGAAAAGCGAAGGAAAATACTATGACATGATGTGCTCCAAAACATCAGGAAACATTCACGGTCAGGTTCAAAAGGGCTCCAAGCAACTTGGAGTTGAAGAAGTCCCTGCTCATTGCAGGAGGGTTGGGCT